>CATIWC010001787.1:0-262500 GCA_948472305.1 Vicia faba
CTATATAAACATGAGAATGAAAATTCAAAAAAATATAAAACAAATCACAACTATATATTCATGAGAGTGAAAATAATAATTATTAGCCATTAAATTAAAATGATTGTTTGAGATTAAAAAATTAATATTATATACTTAATTTATAATTTCTCTTTAAATGTTGTATTTTCTTCTTCTTGGTTTAAAAATTCATATCTATATTACTTTTTTTCTTCTTCTTGGTTTAAAAATTCATATCTATATTACTTTGCTTCGAATTCCAGTATTTTAACCTATCTGATCCACAATCTTAAAGTTAAACTTTTACACAAAATTTATTTAAGTTTTACTATCCTGTATGAAAACCGAATAAATTTCCGAAATCTCATTATTTTTCCTTAACCTAAATCTATACATCTGAACAATGTTTTAAGTTAAAATATGTATAACATTTGACGGGATCCATTATAGCGATTTAAAACATGATGTGACTGTTCCATTCATGCATCAAAAGATAATAACGTTAATGAAATTGGAAGTTATCAACAATGGATTTTGCTTTGTAAAGAGAAATCCCAAAATTTATATTCATTTCATAATAGTATGAAATTGAATTCAGTATGACATACGAGCCTAATTTAAAAATTGTTATTTTATTTCGTTAAATGATGTGACATGTAAAAACTATTTAGCGGATCAATTTGGAATGAAGAAGATGAAAAGAAATGAGTTATGGAGAAATTATAATGTATGTATAGATAAGTATAATATTAAAATGAAACATTTTAGTGTCACCCATCAATTTTTATCTAATGACTAATAATTATTCTGTTCATTTTAATATATAAAAGCATTATCGTAAAATAATATATATATATATATATATATATATATATATATATATATATATATATATATATATATATATATATATATATATATATATATATATATATATATATATATATATATATATATATATATTATACTTTTGAATATCAAAAGATTTTTTTGTATAAATTGTTAGAAATATCAATTGAAAACATGATTATTGTCTTATCTATAAACAAGAATGCGGAAATCCAAAACTTTTAACACATATATAAATAAATTTACAATTATAAAATATAATAATATTTATTGAAGTATAATTTTTCTATATTATTCATGTAACAATATCTTTTAAAACTACTCTATCCATACATACTAGCAACATGAAAATAATTTAATTATCATAAAAAATTTTGTTTTATTTTTTAAATTACTCATAGAAAAATAATGTTACATTTATTTTATTTAATAAGAAAGTTATAGAAATAGACACCAGACTACTTGCCAATATTCGTAATTTTAAAACTAATTCAAATAAAATGCAGTAATGAGTGTATGTTATTGAAGTTATTTTTAAATTTAATTTTTTCTATATAAGTACTAATAATGTAATATATGTTTTAGAAATTTTTTGAGGGCATATGCCTCCTTAGACATATTAATAGACTTGTCTCTATAAAAATCACAAGTATTTATAGATCTGTTTTCTATCTATTGGTCAGAACTTCACCGACGGTGAGAACCCAAACTAATTAATTTGATTATAGATAGTGAGAAATGATAGATATCCTAAAAAGTCTATCCAATTAGAAACAAAAGTAATTTTAAACTTTTTGTTGTCACAAATCGACTTAAAACTTTCAAACTTATTTATGCCGAAACTTACGTATAGCTTCCAACTAGATTTGTATTGACTTTGATTTGAAATAAAAAAAAATATTTTTTCACTAAATAATTTAAAAATTTTAATGCCTTCATTGAATATAACATTACTTATTTGAGGATTATAAATTTTTTTAATGAGTACCATAGAAATTTCTTACCTTTAATATCTTTTCAATTCTCAATCTAATACACACTTAAATAAAAATGGCAGACAATCTAAAATATTAAAAACGACACAAATTTTATTTTTATTAATGCGCTCGAATGTAATAGAATTAAATCCAATAAAACATGAACCAAATCGATACTATATAAACATGAGAATGAAAATTCAAAAAATATAAAACAAATCACAACTATATATTCATGAGAGTGAAAATAATAATTATTAGCCATTAAATTAAAATGATTGTTTGAGATTAAAAATTAATATTATATACTTAATTTATAATTTCTCTTTAAATGTTGTATTTTCTTCTTCTTGGTTTAAAAATTCATATCTATATTACTTTGCTTCGAATTCCAGTATTTTAACCTATCTGATCCACAATCTTAAAGTTAAACTTTTACACAAAATTTATTTAAGTTTTACTATCCTGTATGAAAACCGAATAAATTTCCGAAATCTCATTATTTTTCCTTAACCTAAATCTATACATCTGAACAATGTTTTAAGTTAAAATATGTATAACATTTGACGGGATCCATTATAGCGATTTAAAACATGATGTGACTGTTCCATTCATGCATCAAAAGATAATAACGTTAATGAAATTGGAAGTTATCAACAATGGATTTTGCTTTGTAAAGAGAAATCCCAAAATTTATATTCATTTCATAATAGTATGAAATTGAATTCAGTATGACATACGAGCCTAATTTAAAATTGTTATTTTATTTCGTTAAATGATGTGACATGTAAAAACTATTTAGCGGATCAATTTGGAATGAAGAAGATGAAAAGAAATGAGTTATGGAGAAATTATAATGTATGTATAGATAAGTATAATATTAAAATGAAACATTTTAGTGTCACCCATCAATTTTTATCTAATGACTAATAATTATTCTGTTCATTTTAATATATAAAAGCATTATCGTAAAATAATATATATATTATATATATATATATATATATATATATATATATATATATATATATATTATACTTTTGAATATCAAAAGATTTTTTTGTATAAATTGTTAGAAATATCAATTGAAAACATGATTATTGTCTTATCTATAAACAAGAATGCGGAAATCCAAAACTTTTAACACATATATAAATAAATTTACAATTATAAAAATATAATAATATTTATTGAAGTATAATTTTTCTATATTATTTATGTAACAATATCTTTTAAAACTACTCTATCCATACATACTAGCAACATGAAAATAATTTAATTATCATAAAAAATTTTGTTTTATTTTTTAAATTACTCATAGAAAAATAATGTTACATTTATTTTATTTAATAAGAAAGTTATAGAAATAGACACCAGACTACTTGCCAATATTCGTAATTTTAAAACTAATTCAAATAAAATGCAGTAATGAGTGTATGTTATTGAAGTTATTTTTAAATTTAATTTTTTCTATATAAGTACTAATAATGTAATATATGTTTTAGAAATTTTTTGAGGGCATATGCCTCCTTAGACATATTAATAGACTTGTCTCTATAAAAATCACAAGTATTTATAGATCTGTTTTCTATCTATTGGTCAGAACTTCACCGACGGTGAGAACCCAAACTAATTAATTTGATTATAGATAGTGAAAAATGATAGATATCCTAAAAAGTCTATCCAATTAGAAACAAAAGTAATTTTAAACTTTTTGTTGTCACAAATCGACTTAAAACTTTCAAACTTATTTATGCCGAAACTTACGTATAGCTTCCAACTAGATTTGTATTGACTTTGATTTGAAATAAAAAAAAATATTTTTTCACTAAATAATTTAAAAATTTTAATGCCTTCATTGAATATAACATTACTTATTTGAGGATTATAAATTTTTTTAATGAGTACCATAGAAATTTCTTACCTTTAATATCTTTTCAATTCTCAATCTAATACACACTTAAATAAAAATGGCAGACAATCTAAAATATTAAAAACGACACAAATTTTATTTTTATTTAATGCGCTCGAATGTAATAGAATTAAATCCAATAAAACATGAACCAAATCGATACTATATAAACATGAGAATGAAAATTCAAAAAAATATAAAACAAATCACAACTATATATTCATGAGAGTGAAAATAATAATTATTAGCCATTAAATTAAAATGATTGTTTGAGATTAAAAAATTAATATTATATACTTAATTTATAATTTCTCTTTAAATGTTGTATTTTCTTCTTCTTGGTTTAAAAATTCATATCTATATTACTTTGCTTCGAATTCCAGTATTTTAACCTATCTGATCCACAATCTTAAAGTTAAACTTTTACACAAAATTTATTTATGTTTTACTATCCTGTATGAAAACCGAATAAATTTCCGAAATCTCATTATTTTTCCTTAACCTAAATCTATACATCTGAACAATGTTTTAAGTTAAAATATGTATAACATTTGACGGGATCCATTATAGCGATTTAAAACATGATGTGACTGTTCCATTCATGCATCAAAAGATAATAACGTTAATGAAATTGGAAGTTATCAACAATGGATTTTGCTTTGTAAAGAGAAATCCCAAAATTTATATTCATTTCATAATAGTATGAAATTGAATTCAGTATGACATACGAGCCTAATTTAAAAATTGTTATTTTATTTCGTTAAATGATGTGACATGTAAAAACTATTTAGCGGATCAATTTGGAATGAAGAAGATGAAAAGAAATGAGTTATGGAGAAATTATAATGTATGTATAGATAAGTATAATATTAAAATGAAACATTTTAGTGTCACCCATCAATTTTTATCTAATGACTAATAATTATTCTGTTCATTTTAATATATAAAAGCATTATCGTAAAATAATATATATATATATATATATATATATATATATATATATATATATATATATATATATATATATATATATATATATATATATATATATATATATATATATATATATATATATATATATATATATATATATATATATATATATATATATATACTTTTGAATATCAAAAGATTTTTTTGTATAAATTGTTAGAAATATCAATTGAAAACATGATTATTGTCTTATCTATAAACAAGAATGCGGAAATCCAAAACTTTTAACACATATATAAATAAATTTACAATTATAAAAATATAATAATATTTATTGAAGTATAATTTTTCTATATTATTTATGTAACAATATCTTTTAAAACTACTCTATCCATACATACTAGCAACATGAAAATAATTTAATTATCATAAAAAATTTTGTTTTATTTTTTAAATTACTCATAGAAAAATAATGTTACATTTATTTTATTTAATAAGAAAGTTATAGAAATAGACACCAGACTACTTGCCAATATTCGTAATTTTAAAACTAATTCAAATAAAATGCAGTAATGAGTGTATGTTATTGAAGTTATTTTTAAATTTAATTTTTTCTATATAAGTACTAATAATGTAATATATGTTTTAGAAATTTTTTGAGGGCATATGCCTCCTTAGACATATTAATAGACTTGTCTCTATAAAAATCACAAGTATTTATAGATCTGTTTTCTATCTATTGGTCAGAACTTCACCGACGGTGAGAACCCAAACTAATTAATTTGATTATAGATAGTGAAAAATGATAGATATCCTAAAAAGTCTATCCAATTAGAGACAAAAGTAATTTTAAACTTTTTGTTATCACAAATCGACTTAAAACTTTCAAACTTATTTATGCCGAAACTTACGTATAGCTTCCAACTAGATTTGTATTGACTTTGATTTGAAATAAAAAAAAATATTTTTTCACTAAATAATTTAAAAATTTTAATGCCTTCATTGAATATAACATTACTTATTTGAGGATTATAAATTTTTTTAATGAGTACCATAGAAATTTCTTACCTTTAATATCTTTTCAATTCTCAATCTAATACACACTTAAATAAAAATGGCAGACAATCTAAAATATTAAAAACGACACAAATTTTATTTTTATTTAATGCGCTCGAATGTAATAGAATTAAATCCAATAAAACATGAACCAAATCGATACTATATAAACATGAGAATGAAAATTCAAAAAAATATAAAACAAATCACAACTATATATTCATGAGAGTGAAAATAATAATTATTAGCCATTAAATTAAAATGATTGTTTGAGATTAAAAAATTAATATTATATACTTAATTTATAATTTCTCTTTAAATGGTGTATTTTCTTCTTCTTGGTTTAAAAATTCATATCTATATTACTTTGCTTCGAATTACAGTATTTTAACCTATCTGATCCACAATCTTAAAGTTAAACTTTTACACAAAATTTATTTAAGTTTTACTATCCTGTATGAAAACCGAATAAATTTCCGAAATCTCATTATTTTTCCTTAACCTAAATCTATACATCTGAACAATGTTTTAAGTTAAAATATGTATAACATTTGACGGGATCCATTATAGCAATTTAAAACATGATGTGACTGTTCCATTCATGCATCAAAAGATAATAACGTTAATGAAATTGGAAGTTATCAACAATGGATTTTGCTTTGTAAAGAGAAATCCCAAAATTTATATTCATTTCATAATAGTATGAAATTGAATTCAGTATGACATACGAGTCTAATTTAAAAATTGTTATTTTATTTCGTTAAATGATGTGACATGTAAAAACTATTTAGCGGATCAATTTGGAATGAAGAAGATGAAAAGAAATGAGTTATGGAGAAATTATAATGTATGTATAGATAAGTATAATATTAAAATGAAACATTTTAGTGTCACCCATCAATTTTTATCTAATGACTAATAATTATTCTATTCATTTTCATATATAAAAGCATTATCGTAAAATAATATATATATATATATATATATATATATATATATATATATATATATATATATATATATATATATATATATATATATATATATATATATATATATATTATACTTTTGAATATCAAAAGATTTTTTTGTATAAATTGTTAGAAATATCAATTGAAAACATGATTATTGTCTTATCTATAAACAAGAATGCGGAAATCCAAAACTTTTAACACATATATAAATAAATTTACAATTATAAAAATATAATAATATTTATTGAAGTATAATTTTTCTATATTATTTATGTAACAATATCTTTTAAAACTACTCTATCCATACATACTAGCAACATGAAAATAATTTAATTATCATAAAAAATTTTGTTTTATTTTTTAAATTACTCATAGAAAAATAATGTTACATTTATTTTATTTTATAAGAAAGTTATAGAAATAGACACCAGACTACTTGCCAATATTCGTAATTTTAAAACTAATTCAAATAAAATGCAGTGAGGAGTGTATGTTATTGAAGTTATTTTTAAATTTAATTTTTTTATATAAGTATTAATAATGTATTATATGTTTTGGAAATTTTTTGAGGGCATATGCCTCCTTAGACATATTAATACACTTGTCTCTATAAAAATCACAAGTATTTATAGATCTGTTTTCTATCTCTTGGTCAGAACTTCACTGACGGTGAGAACCCAAACTAATTAATTTGATTATAGATAGTGAGAAATGATAGATATCCTAAAAATTCTATCCAATTAGAAACAAAAGTAATTTTAAACTTTTTGTTGTCACAAATCGACTTAAAACTTTCAAATATTATTTATGCCGAAACTTACCTATGAGAATGTATACAAAGTGTTGGACTTTTGAAAATATTTCATGTTTTGAAAGTGTTTAGTGCGTGTTTGTGTTGTACCCCAGCTTTCTCCTTTGTTCACGATCTGCCAGAATATAGCATTTGCTACCAAATACGTGGAAGTACTTCACTGTTGGATTTCTTCCTTTCCAGAGTTCATAAATGGTGGATGAGGTTCCCTTTCTCAAGGTGACCCTGTTATGGACATAACAGGCTGTATTCATAGCTTCAGCCCAAAAATGAATAGGAAGTCTTTTGGCATGTATCATTGCTCTGGCAGATTCCTGTATGGTCCTGTTTTTCCTTTCTACAACTCCATTTTGTTGAGGAGTTATAGGTGAAGAGAATTCATGATTAATTCCTTCTGAGGAACAGAACTCATTAAACTTACTGTTTTCAAATTCCTTGCCATGATTACTTCTGATTCTGACAATGCACCCTTCTTTTTCTCTTTGAATTCTTTTGCACAGTTCTTTAAAAACTTCAAATACATCATATTTTTCCCTAATGAAGTTAATCCAGGTGAATCTGGAAAAATCATCCACAACAACATAGGCATATCTTTTTCCACCAAGACATTCCACCTACATTGGTCCCATCAGATCCATATGTAGAAGTTCTAGAACCTTAGAGGTGGTCTGATGTCTTGACTTTGGATGTGACATCCTAGTCTACTTACCAACCTGACATTCACCACAGACTCTCCCTTCATCAATTTGCAGTCTTGGAATCCATCTGACTGCCTCCATGGATATAATCCTTTTCATTCCTCTTAGATGTAGGTGACCAAGTTTTTGGTGCCACAGTTTCACTTCTTTTTCTTCTTTGGCAATAGAACACACAGTAGAGTAATTAGTGTTCTCAGGCTCCCACAAGTAGCAGTTGTCTTTAGATATGACTCCTTTCATTACAACTTCTTGTTTCTCATTAGTTACAAGACATTCAGATTTGGAGAAGTTAACCTTGAATCCTAGGTCACATAATTGGCTGATACTTATGAGATTAGCAGTCAAGACATTTACCAGCAACACTTCATTTAGATTTGGAACTCCAGGGCAGTCCAAGTTTCCAACTCCTTTGATTTCTCTTCTAGCACCATCTCCAAAGGTCACATAACTAGTGGTGTGAGATTTAACATTATTGAGAAGATTCTTGATTCCAGTCATGTGCTTAGAGCATCCACTGTCAAAGTACCAGTCTTCCTTTGCAGAGACTCTAAGGGAAGTGTGAGCTATCAGGGCAGTATCCTTTTTCTTCCACTGTGAAGTATATGGTACCTTGTTATACTTAGGTTTGACACCTGGGTTCTGATTAGGGTATCCATATAATCTGAAGCAGAATGACTTTATGTGACCAAACCTCCCACAATGATGACATCTCCATCTTTGGTACTTTTTCTTCATATTTCTCTGTTCCCGATGTTGAGTGCTATGTTGTGACATCTGCTTTGACATTTGTTTATCAGGCCTGATCTTCTTGTTTGTACCTAATTTCTTTGCTGCCACAAATCCTAGACCAGACTTGTTTCCCACATTTTGTCCAACCTGAAGGATTTCTTCCAATTTGTCAGTTCCATTTGTCAGCATCTTGACAGATTTGGTCATCTGGTCCAGTTTTGAGTTCAGCAATTGAACTTCCCCTTCTAGATGACTTATAGTATCAATGTCTGCCTTTTTCTCAGCCTCCAACTTTATTATGAGTTTTGTTTGTCTCTCATTTTGCTGACAGACTTCAGCACTTCTAATACATAATTTCTTGTAGGTATCAACCAGTTCTTCAAATGTCACTTCCTCATCACTAGAGTCACTATCAGAGGTACAAATACCAGTTAGTGCAGTAACTAGTTTGGCAGATTCTTCTTCAGAATCACTTTCTGAATCACAGTCAGACCAAGTAACAGACATTCCTTTCTTTTGTTTCTTAAGAAAGGTAGGACATTCAGCTCGAATGTGCCCATATCCTTCACATCCATGGCATTGAATTCCTCTGCTTTGATTTCCCTTCTCTTCAGACTTTGGTCTTCTGCTGGAGTCATAAGATCTGTTAATGTCAGAAGGAATGTTCTTAACATTTGACCTTGACTTTGGATCCATTCTCTTGATGAGTTTGTTGAATTGTCTTCCAAGCATGGCTATAGCTTCTGAAATATTTTCTTTTTCATCCTCCCTGTTTTCATCTTCAGTATTAGATACAAGTGCTATGCTCTTGTTTTTCTTGTCGACATTGTCACTGATCCCCATCTCAAAGGTCTGAAGAGACCCAATGAGTTCATCCACCTTCAAATTGCTGATATCCTGGGCTTCCTCTATAGCAGTTACCTTCATTGCAAATCTTTTAGGCAAGGATCTGAGAATCTTTCTCACCAGTTTTTCTTCTGACATCTTTTCTCCCAATGCTCCTGAGGTGTTGGAAATCTCCAAGATGTTCATGTAAAACTCATGAATGGTTTCATCTTCCATCATCCTTAGGTTCTCAAATTTGGTAGTCAGCATTTGAAGGCTTGACATTTTTACTTTGGATGTGCCCTCATGGGTAGTTTTGAGAGTGTCCCAAACTTCCTTTGCCAGTTCACATTGATGTACTAGTCTGAATATGTTTCTATCAATTCCATTGAACAAGGCATTTAATGCTTTGGAATTACCCAGGGCTAACTCATCTTCTTCTTTGCACCATTCTTCCTCAGGTTTCAGACTGATTGTCCCATCTTTCTCAGTTATGGTGGGATGGTTCCATCCTTTGTCAGCGGCTCTCCAAGCCTTTTTGTCCAATGATTTTAAGAAGGCAATCATACGGGGTTTCCAGTAGTCATGATTTGATCCATCCAGAATGGGTGTGTTTCCAAAAACTCCTTCTTTGTCCATAGCGCCAGAAAGTGATATCCCTAGATCTCACCCAGTAAGACAGGCAGGGTGCCTGCTCTGATACCAATTGAAATTCTGGTAGCAGATACTCAATGTCACATTGAATGTTATGACACCGTATCTGACTTTCTATAAGACAGTAAATTAAAAGCAGTAAAGAACACAGTCAATTGTTTACCCAGTTCAGTGTGAAACAACACCTACTCTGGGGGCTACCAAGCCAGGGAGGAAATTCACTGTAAGAGATATTAATTCAGGAATAAACCAACCAGTTTATCTCCTTCACTTAAGACCTACCCAATGCAACTTCAATCTAATGTCAAACTTTGTTTCATTAATGCATTGCATATGTTTGTCTTGATTTTATCCACTCATTTTCATTAATTTTAAACTATGCTTTTTACTTTCTTTATGACATTTAACTCTTGCTAAAAGTTACAAGCCTTTAGAGGGAGGATGACGAAAACAATGTCATAATCTCATACAGTATGATTTTGAATAGACCTAGCTGACGATGTACAGGAAATCTTTCAAATCCTAAACACTGGAGTTATCAGGAAATTAATCCCTAGTCAACCCCTTCGAGCCAAAGAAGTAGAAGTTTTTTCTTTTTCACAAAATTAAAACCTTTAAACAAAACCTGGGGCGGGGTAGTCTCTCAGTTAACTCAAATGCGCGTTTAAATCGAAAACTCTCATCTCGTAATACAACGAATGACGTCAACAAATATTCCTCTGGAATCAAAAGACGGTGATGGTTCCCTATCACATAGGCAGACACTATTTCTCAAAAAAGTAAATCCCACTAAGTCAAAACCTACGAAGGAGACTTAAAGAAAACGGGGGCATCTCGCTGACTGTAATCGCAAAACAAGAACATTCAGGCAAAAATTAGGGATAATGAATCAAAAGAAATAAGTCACTACGAATCCTCAACAACATGAAAAAATGTTGCAAAAAATGACTGCCTTGTGGCAAACTCAACCTGTCTGAACCATCACAAAAACGTCATTTCGGACTCAATTGGAGTTCAAACGCATAATTAACTGAGTTTAGGACTGAAGAACATCACGAAGAACGGGCGGGTACAAATGCACTTTGAGCCTTTATTCTTTGTTTCTTAAAACCGTGAACCAAGCCACGTTACAAACCTTCAAAAGTCCTAATTGAAGCATGGGTTAGTTCGAAAGCATACTGTTACAAAAGGTATCTTGAATCCTGTAAGGCTTTACTCAAAATCCAGAGTTGAATTACAAACTTCTTTACTTGCTAAAAACACATTTTTCAAAACCTCAAGGCAAGCATAAACTTTGCATTACTTGAATATCACTGTTTGCATATGGTTATTTGTTTGACAGCGGAGAAATTCACACGAATATCTAGTGAATGAAAACTCTCTCAGTGAACAAAATCAATTCAAGAAGGATGACACTTCCATTGACAAATCTCCTATCAACAGGGGGACATGACTTGTCACTATCCAGCACACCTGGGGCAGTCCAGTCAAGATTCCAAGAAATCTCTCAAGAATTACAGAGTAACCAGGGGCAAGTCTCCATCTCCGTCACTTGGGACATTGAACGTCAATCTCAGTGAAGGGTTACGTACAATCAAACATTTTCTGGAAATGCCACAAACACTTGCTACTAGGGGAAATGACAAATCCCCCCAAAATCCTTCTCATAGGATGATTCCCCAGCAAGAGTTTAATCTCTGAAAACCTTTCCCCAGCTGAGACAACCTCAAGAGTCCTCGAGGACTTTCCCCAACAAAGTCGTCACCTCTCTAACAGACCAGCAACAGGGTTTATTTCCCTAACAAACGACAGGATTCCCCAGTTTGAGGTGGCCTCTTCAACTACTACAAATCAAAGGACCACAACTCCCTTTTCACAGTAGACTACTCTACAATCCCCGACAAGTTACTGTAAAACCTGGACCCGACCAGATATCAGTTCAACTTCAATTCCCCAGTAGAGCAACAGACAACCGAGACTCCTGAACTCTTTTCCCAAGCAGGAATAAACATTCTCCCCACAGAGTTTTCAATATTCCCCGGCGGAGTTTCTCCTCAAACAACAAAACAGGAATCCCCTGTGGAAATATTCTAAGAAAAGTTTGAAGACACACCAACTCTTCAACAACAGTCTATGATTTAACGACTCCCCAAAATTTGTCAAGGATTTATTTTCCCAGACAAAAATACATTTATTAAAATTTCACATTTCATACATCTTATTTACATACATGATAAGTTCATACAAAACAATCTCATTTATGTTTGAGAACATCATGACATCATGCATTTCATACATCATGGCATTGCATACAGCTAACGTTTTACCTTTTTCAGGAAAAGGTCAAACAACAGATGGCTACCATCAAACTTTTCAAGTTCCAGATTAATACTTGTAGCAAGCCAGGAAAAATATCTGTGGACGACTGATTATAGATTAATACCTGTAACAAGCCAGGAAAACTATCTACATGAAGAGATTGAAGATTAATACCTGTAGCAAGCCAGGAAAACTATTTTTCTTTCTTAGGTCAGAGATTAATACCTGAAATCAGACAGGATAACTATCTCATTGACCAACCTTTTCAAGTTCCATATTAATACCTGTAGCAAGCAAGGAAAACTATATATGGACGATTGATGGTAGATTAATATTTGTAACAAGCCAGGAAATCTATCTACATGAAGAGATTTAGGATTAACACATGTCACAAGCCAAGAAAGCTATCTTTCTTTCTCAGGTCAAATATTAATACCTGAAACCAGATAAGACAACTATCTACTTGACCAGCTGAGGAAACCCTACACAGGTTCCTTCTTCCCAAGATGAAGTTTTACACTGACTCATCATGAAGCAACCCTACACAAGTTCCTTCTTTTCAAGATGAAGTTTTACACAGACTCATCATGAAGCAACCCTACATAGGTTCCTTCTTCCCAAGATGCAGTTTTACACTGACTCATCATGAGGAAACCCTACACAGGTTCCTTCTTTCCAGGATGCAGTTTTACACGGACTCATTACGAAGCAACCCTACACAGGTTCCTTCTCAAGAAATTTCAGATGAAGTTTTACACAGACTCATCATCAGGCAGCCCTACACAGGTTCCTTCTCTTTCCAAGATGCAATTTTACACGGACTCATCATGAAGCAATCCTACACAGGTTCCTTCTCAGGAAATTTCAGATGAGGTTTTACAGACTCATCATCAAGCAACCCTACACCGGTTCCTCCTTTCAAAGATGCAGTTTTACACGCACTCATCATGAAGCAACCCTACACAGGTTCCTTCTCAGGAAATTCCAGATGAAGTTTTACACTGACTCATCATCAAGCAACCCTACATATGTTCCTCCTTTCCAAGATGCAGTTTTACACGGACTCCTCGTGAAGCAACCCTACACAGGTTAATTCTCAGGAAATTCCAGATGAAATTTTGCATGGACTCATCATGAGGCAACCCTACACAGGTTCCTTCTTTCCAGGATGCAGTTTTACACTGATCATCATGAAACAACGCTACACAGGTTCATTTTTAGGAAATTTCAGATGAAGTTTTACACGGACTCATCACGAAGCAATCCTACACAAGTTCCTTCTCAGGAAATTTCAGATGACGATTTACACAAACTCATCATCAGGCAACCCTACGCCGGTTCCTTCTCTTTCCAAGATGCAGTTTTACACAGACTCATCATGAAGCAACCCTACACAGGTCCCTTCTTAGGATATTTCATATGAAGTTTTACACGAACTCATCATCAGACAACCCTACAACGATTCCTTCTCTTTCCAAGATGCAGTTTTACACGGACTCATCATGAACCAACCCTACACAGGTTCCTTCTCAGGAAATTTCAGATGAAGTTTTACACTGACTCTTCATCAGACAACCCTACACGTGTTCCTTCTCTTTCCAAGATGCAGTTTTATGCGGACTCATCATGAAACAACACTACAAAGGTTCATTCTCAGGAAATTCTAGATGAAGTTTTACACGGACTCATCATCAGGCAACCGTACACAGGTTCCTCCTTTCCAAGATGTAGTTTTACACGGACTAATCATAAAGCAACCCTAAACAGGTTCCTTCTCAGGAAATTTTAGATGAAGTTTTACACGTACTCATCATCAGGAAACCGTACACAGGTTCCTCCTTTCCAAGATGCAGTTTTACACGGACTCATCATGAAACAACCCTAAACAGGTTCCTTCTCAGGAAATTTTAGATGAAGTTTTACACGAACTCATCATCAGGCAACCCTACACAGGTTCCTCCTTTCTAAGATGCAGTTTTACACGGACTCATCATGAAGCAACCCTACACAGGTTCCTTCTAAGGAAATTTCAAATGAAGTTTTACACAGACTCATCATCAGGCAACCCTACACCGGTTCTTCATTTCCAAGATGCAGTTTTACACTGACTCATCATGAAGAAACCCTACACAGGTTCCTTCTCAGGAAATTCCAGATGAAGTTTTACACGGACTCATCATTAGGAAACCCTATACAGGTTCCTCCTTTCCAAGATGCAGTTTTACACGGGCTCATCATGAAGCAACCCTACACAGGTTCATTCTCAAGAAATTCCAGATGAAGTTTTACACTGACTCATCATCAGGCAACCCTACACAGGTTCCTCCTTTCCAAGATGCAGTTTTACACTGACTCATCATGAAGCAACCCTACACAGGTTCCTTCTCAGGAAATTTCAGATGAATTTTTACACAGACTCATCATCAGGCAACCCTACACTGATTCCTTCTCTTTCCAAAATAGTTTTACACGGACTCATCATCAGGCAACCCTACACCGGTTCCCTCTCTTCCCAAGATGCCTTTTTACACTGACTCATCGTCAAACAACCCAACCTTCCGATACATTTCAGATGCACTCCAGACACGGACGCCATGCTGGAAAACATTCAGTTCCAACTTACAAATACAGTCCAGCAATCATTTCTGGATGGCATCTTTAAGCCCATCTCCAACAACTATCCATTACCCCTCCAAATGGCATCTTTAAGCCCATTCCCTACATAATCAACTAACACATCTTCGAGTGCAAATTTTTTAGGCACTCTAGTGTTCAATCATCTTCCACCTTCAAGTCACGAATGGTAGAATTACCAATCTAACTCTTCAGATGTAAGAAGATTGAATAGAGGCAGCTATTATACCCAAAAATTTAACCTCTCATTTCACAAGGGATCACCCTGGATCCTCAAGTTTGCTTCCAAGCCTTGAACTATAAATTTTCCAAGGAAATCACCCATAAGGGAAAAATGGTCGCTAAAAAGTCAAACTTTGACTTTTGGATCAAAATCAAGCTTCAAGAATCATATTTCATCAAGACACGTTGAAATATGAAGTTTTGTTTCATCAAAATCCAAAAGGTCAAAATTATAAATACTTAGAATTTTTTCTAAGTGTTTAAGAAAATATGACAATTTCAGAACTTCTGACCAGATTATCACCATAACACTCAGCAAATTCTGGACACTCTAAAGGCAGAGTTTGATCAGAACTTCTGGGTAAGTTTTCACAAAAAGCTTCAGTCAGAGGTTGCAAACATGGTATTATGCATTATAGCTTAAGTCTGGATCAAAAGTTCAGCATCAACGTAACTTAGAACAAACATCCAACTTATGATCTCTTGATCTCCCTGCTCCAGCATATTCTGAGGGAGTTCTCAGACTTTCCAGAAAGCTTGTAACACGCTTTGCAGACCTTCTTTGAATTACTCTTGCAGATTCTGATTGAACCTACATGAGAACTGGTCTAGAAGTTCTAACCAAATTTTGTCTTGGAAATGTCTAGAATTTACTGAGTACTTTAGTGTCATGGACGTGGCTTCAAAGATGTATAACTTGTTCTTCCAGAATCAGCTTGCATCATGGTGAAAATCTGGCCAGAAGTTCCGAACTTATCATATTTTCTTAACACTTAGAAAAATTTCTAAATGCTTAGAATTTTGACTTTTCCAAAGTAATTTTGATTTTTGACTTTCTTGATGAAACAAACTTCATATTCTTACATGTCTTGATAAAATATGATTCTTGAAACTTGATTTTGATCCAAAATTCAAAGTTTGACTTTTCAGTGTGCAATTGACCAGTTTGCCCTTGTGCCAATTCCAATCCCAAATTGATGTATCAGTGCTGCAAACATGATGTCATGGAAGATCTTTTGAGAGAATTCTTGATAAATGAGAGGGCCAATTTTGGGGTACGACATCTTCCCCTATTCAATCTTCTTAAACCTGAAGAGTTAGATTGGCGAGTCCGCCATTCGTGACTTGAAGGTGAAAGATGATTGAACACTAGAGTGCCCAGAAATTTTCACTCGATGATGTGTTAGTTGATTATGTAGGGAATGGGCTTAAATATTCCATTTGGATGGCTGATGAATGGTATCAGGATAAGTCTTTTGGTTGAATCTATACTGAAATAATAGTTGTCTTTGTCTGTTGATTTTCCTATAAGGAAGAGGATTAGTTGCATGCAGATGTATGCATGACATAATGAGATTATGTTGTATGCATTTGTCATGTATATGTTATGATTTATGAATGTGATGCATTTATTGCAGTGTGCCTTTGTCTAGGGAGATAAATCCTTGAAAACATGTTGGGGAGCCTCGGGAGGCTGAATCCTGAACCGTTGTTGGAGAGTATGTGCATCATTTACTTGGTTTTAGATGTTTCCGCTGGGGATTCACGTTATGTTTTTTTAGGAGAAACTCCACTGGGGAATGTTGGCTTGTTTAAGAAGACTCTGGAGAGTGTTGATCTCAGCTTGGGGAAAAGAACTTAGGAATTTTGGTTGTTCGATGCTGTGCTGGGGAATTATTCCTGACACGGAGAGCATAAAAAATTGGCTGTTATCTGGTCGAAATCCAGGCTTGGTAGCAATTTGTTGGGGATAATGAAGTTGACTGCTATCTGGTCGTATTCCAGACTTCATAGTGACTTGCAGGGGAAGATCTAAATTAAGTGTTATCTGGTCGTAATCCAGGCTTCACAAAAAATTGCTTGAAGTTGAGCTTTTATCTGGTCGGATTCTAGGCTTCACAGTGACTTACTGGGGAATATTAAATTAATTGTTATCTGGTCAGATTCCATGTTTCGCATAAAATTTCTTGGGATGATGAAGTTAATTGCTATCTGGTCAGAATCTAGGCTTCACAATAACTTGCTTGAATAGATGAAGTTGAACTAATATCTGATCGGATCCAGGATTCACAGTAACTTGCTTGAAACTAGTTGTTATCTGTTTGGATTCCAGGCTTCACAACAAATTTCAGAGGGAATAAAGTCAATTTCTATCTGGTTGTATTCCAGGTTTCACAATAACTCACTTTGAAAAGATAAAGTTAATCTGATATCTGGTCAGGTTCAGGCTTCACAGTAACTTGTTGGAGTAGAGGGAAACTCTATTGGGGAAAAAAGTTAGACCCTTGTCTGGTTGAGTCCAGGGTTTTTTTCAATATCTCGAAGAGTTAAACTATTATCTGGTCGGGTCCACACTTCATAGTATCTTGAGGAACTAACTATTATCTGGTCGGGTCCAGGCTTCATAGTAATTGAAAGTTGAACTATTATCCGGTCGGGTCCAGGCTTCATAGTAACTGGAGTTAAACTAATATCTGGTCGGGGCTAGGCTTCATAGTATTTGAGAAGTTACACTATTATCTGGTCGGGTCCAGGCCTCATAGTGATTGAAATTTGACCTATTATCTAGTCGAGTTCAGGCTTCATAGTGATTGAAAGTGGTACTACCATCTGGTCGGGTCCAGGCTTCATAGTGACTGAAAGTGGTACTATTATCTGGTTGGGTCCAGGCGTCATAGTAACTTGAAGTGGTACTACTATCTGGTTGGGTCCAGGATTCATAGTTTTTTGAGAAGTTAACTATTATCTGGTCATGTCCAGGCTTCATAGTAACTTGTTTGGAAGAAGGAAGTGGACTGTTATCTGGTCGGATCCAGGTTTCACAACAACTTACTCGAGTTAAACTGTTATCTGGTTGGGTCTAGGCTTCACAGTGGATTTTGGAGATAGTAATGACTTTGTTGGAGACTTCACTGGGGAAAATAGGTTCTGGTCCTCTGATTGGTAATAGTCTAAGAAGCAAACTCAAGCTGGAAAGGATAGGCTCAGCCGGGGAAGACAGACTCAACTGGGGAAATAAACTGTGTTGGGGAATACTTGACAAACTGCTGACAAGGTGAGTTCTTTTAGGAAGAGATCCACAAGGCTTCTTTTTTAGGACCAACTCAGCTGGGGAAAAGGTTGTCAAGAGAATGAAACTCTGGCTGGGGACCAACCTATGCAAAGGGACTTTG
Source organism: Vicia faba (assembly GCA_948472305.1). Taxonomy (NCBI): domain Eukaryota; kingdom Viridiplantae; phylum Streptophyta; class Magnoliopsida; order Fabales; family Fabaceae; genus Vicia; species Vicia faba. The sequence goes on from CATIWC010001787.1 coordinate 18,767, forward strand.
TGGGAAACTCTGTTGGGGAAAGGTTTATTGTAGCCGGCCCTGCGGGGATAATGCTAATGAGATAACTCTGTGGGGATACCTCAACTTCATTAAACAGATGCTTTCTGCGGCCTGGCAGGACACATGTGCTAAATAGTTTCAATTATATTCATATGCATATGTTCATTCAATTTTAGTCATTGGACACCTTTGCATTCAAAACAGAAAGTTTGCACTTCAAAGTATATTTGTATTGATGTTTTTCCCGTAAATAGGCGTTTTTATACAAAGGGACGGAGATCCTAGTAAGAGTTGAAAACAAAGATAATAGCCATGTGGGAGTGATGTCATTGCGTTCCAACTCTACTATTGCCCCTAATGTCTTCAATTATCCATTGCCATTGACAGAAGTTGATTGGATTGATCTTGGACCATTTAAACTCGGACCTTGGTGATAAATTCGACTGTGGTGATTCCACGGGACATAGTCATACGCTTTCAATCCTTAATTTTTGCCTCGACCGACCATTCTGGTTTTCAGCCCACCAGGATACCCATTTTCGCTTAAGTTGCCCCTTTGGGTTTTCAACTTGCCGGGTGTACAATCTTTTGCATATGTCCCTAATTATTTCCCAAACTTTTTGGTTTGCCGGGATGCCCTTATCTTGTCTAGGTGTGTCAACCTAACGGGTCTCTTATGCATAGTATTTTTTAACCATGTCTGCGTTCAGAGGGTGTGGGAAATCTTCAACATCCATGGTAGTCAGCATCATGGCACCACCAGAGAAAACTTTCTTGACAACAAATGGCCTTTTATAAGTGGGAGTCCATTTGCCCATGGTGTTGCCTTGTGGAAGAACAACGCGCTTTATTATCAAGTCACCAGCTTGATATACTAGAGGCCTGATCTTTTTGTTGAAAGCCTTGATCATACTTTTTTGGTACATCTGACCATGACAAACAGCAACCAGTCGTTTTTCATCGATCAAGTTCAATTGATCCAATCTTGTCTGAATCCATTCGTCTTCGCTTAAGCCTGCTTCATTCATAATCCTTAGTGAGGGAATCTGAACTTCTACTGGTAGCACAACTTCCATTCCATAGACCAAAGAAAAGGGAGTTTCCCCAGTTGATGTTCTAGCTGAAGTATGGTATCCATGAAGAGAAAATGGTAACATCTCATGCCAGTCCTTGTAGGTCACTACCATTTTCTGCATAATTTTCTTAATGTTTTTGTTGGCCGCTTCCACTGCGCCATTCATCTTAGGTCTATAAGGAGAAGAATCGTGATGCTTGATTTTGAACTGAGTGCAAAATTCGGTAATCATAACATTGTTGAGGTTAGTCCCATTGTCGGTGATGATCTTTTCGGGGATACCATAGCGGAAAATGAGGTTATGTTTGATTATCCTGGCTACCACGCTCTTGGTGACTGATGAAAATGAGGAAGCTTCGACCCATTTGGTGAAATAATCAATAGCGACAAGAATGAAGCGATATCCACTGGAAGCAGTAGGTTTAATCTTTCCAATAATGTCAATGCCCCACATTGTAAATGGCCACAGAGCGGTCACGACGTTTAGAGGAATAGGAGGCACATAGACCTTATCAACATAGATTTGGAACTTGTGGCAAGTCCTTGAGTGTTGATGGAAATCAGTCTCCATCGTTGACCAATAGTAACCAGCTCTCAGGATTTTCTTTGCCATAGTATGTCCGCTGGAGTCAGTCCCAAAGAGACTATCATGCATGTCTTCCACAATTTCTTCTGCCTCCTTCTTGTCCACACATCAAAGTAGAGTAGAATCATGGTTGCGTTTGTACAAGATTCCATTAATTAGGAATAATTTGGCTCAGAATCTTCGTAAGAACTTTCTGTCATTGGTGGATGCTCCCTCGGGATACTCTTGTGCTTCAAGACATCTCTTCACCTCATGGTACCATGGCTTCCCGGCGTCAGTGTCAAGCTCATAGCAGTGTGCAGGTTCGTCGAATCTCTCAATTGTAATCATATGAGCTTCATTGTTGCATTTGACTTTGAACATAAAAGACATTGTGGCCAAAGCATCAGCTAATTGATTTTCTTCTCTAGGGAAGTGCTCAAAGGTGATCTGTTCGAAGTAAGGAATCAGAGATATCACAAGCTCCTTGTAAGGAATGAGATTAGGGTGTTTAGTGTCCCAATATCCTTTTACTTGGCTAATTACTAGATCGGAATCCCTAAACACATTTAAATTCTTGATCCTCAAATTAATGGCAGCCTTCAGACCCAAAATGCATGCTTCGTACTCAGCCATGTTGTTCGTACAATCGAAGAATAGTCTGGCAATGAAGGGAGTGTGGAAACCTAAAGGGGAGATTATCACAACACAAATTTCGTTACCCAAAGCGTTCGAAGCCCCATCGAAGACCATAGTCCATCGAGATCCTTGTTCAGGTCTGTCATACGGTCCAGGTTTCGCGTAGTCGGTCACTAGTATGATATTCTCATCTGGGAAGTCAAAGTTCATAGACTGATAATCATCAATAGCTTGATGGGATAAATGATCTTCTAATACACTTCCTTTGATGGCCTTTTGCATTGTGTATTGAATATCATACTCAGTCAAGATCATTTTCCATCTAGCTATTCGTCCGGAAAGAGCGGGTTTCTCGAAGATGTACTTGATAGGGTCCATCTTAGAAATCAGCAAAGTGGTATGAGTCAACATATACTGCCTTAGCCAGCGAGCAGCCCATGCCAGAGCGCAACAAGTTTTCTCGAGCAGTGAATATCTGGTTTCACAGTCGGTAAACTTTTTGCTCATGTAGTATATAGCATGTACTTTTCGGCCAGACTCGTCATGTTGGCCCAATACACACCCCATAGAATTCTCTAGCACCGTCAAGTACATGATCAAGGGTCTTCCTTCAACTGGAGGCATGAGGATAGAAGGTTCTTGCAAATATTCTTTGATTTTTCCGAAGGAAGCCTGACATTCATCATTCCAATCGACTACTTGATCTTTCTTCAAAAGTTTGAAGATTGGATCACAAGTAGCAGTTAAGTGAGATATGAAGCGGGAGATATAGTTAAGACGACCCAAGAATCTTCTGACTTCCTTTTCAGAGAGGGGGACTGGTATTTCTTGGATGGCCTTCACCTTGGCAGGATCAACTTCGATGCCTTTACCACTAATGACAAAACCTAGAATCTTTCCAGATCATACTCCGAATGTGCATTTATTAGGGTTCAACCTCAGTTTGTACTTTTTCAGCCTCTCGAATAGCTTGTATAAGTGATTGAGGTGCTCCTCTTCTGTTTGTGACCTTGAAACCATATCATCCATATATACCTCTATTTCAGGATGAATCATATCATGAAACAAAGCTACCATGGCCCTTTGATATGTTGCCCCTGCATTCTTCAACCCGAATGGCATGACCTTGTAACAAAAGGTGCAACATTGTGTAACAAAGGTGGTCTTCTCCATGTCTTCGGGAGCCATCTTAATTTGATTATAGCTGGAGAAACCATCCATGAAAGAGAAAACATTGTGTTGAGCAGTGTTATCGACCAAGATATCAATATGAGGCATAGGGAAGTCATCCTTGGGGCTTGCCCTATTCAGATCCCTGTAATCTATGCACAAATGAACTTTTCTGTCTTTCTTCGGCACTGGAGCCACGTTCGCAACCCATTGGGGATAAGATTTCACAACTAGGAATCCTGCATGCAACAAACTTTTTGTTTAACAGGAGGACAATTTTCCTTTGTCGGTAGACGATGAACTACAATGTCGGTATCCAACCCCGCCATATCTTCATACGACCAAGCAAATACTTCCACATAGTCATGACCTCTTTCTTGTTTGTCTCGGTACCTAGATTGATGGCTTCAACTGACTCTTCATGCAGTTGACTAGCTTTTTCCTCTTGTAATAGAAGTTTGTCTAGCTCTCTCGATATTTCACAATCTTCCTCGCCTTCATCTTCAGCTTGGTTAACTGGACGTTCGAAATCATGATTGGAAATAGTAGAGTCATTGGTAATAAGATCCAGAGTAGACGAGGACCTGCAAGACTGTGTGTGTGTGTGTGTGTGTGTGTGTGTGTGTGTGTGTGTGTGTGTGTGTGTGTGTGTGCATGTAAGATACATGGCTATTTTGGAAAATGCATTTGAAGAAAAATAAAGACAATCAGCATAAAGATTTGAATGCAAAAGTCCAATGATTTGTATTGAATGATCATATGATAAAATGAACATAAATGAAACCCTTAACAAATGGGCCAAAGTTCCCCGGGCCAGGCATATGTGTGATACGGTGGGAGAACTGACTTGGGTGTTTTGCGTTTGATCGCAAATTTTGCGATTAGTAAGAGTCACCACCTACTTTTCTTTTATCCAAAAGGAAAGGTGAAAAAGCACAGGAAAGACCTTTGAGATTATTTCTTGAGTTCGGGGGGTAGATTATGAAAAGGGAAGGTATTAGCACCCTTTTCATCCATGGTTTTCCACGGGCTCTTAGTTACTTGCTAGATCACTTGCTTTTTGTTTGAAATTGTGCTTTGTGTGGTTTTTGAAAGTATTTTGTAAAGAGGCCATTGTTTAGGCAATCTTTGTAATGTTTCTTGTTTGTAAAAATGTATACAAATATGTTTGATCTTTTGAAAATGTTTTCAAGTTTGTAAGATGTTTGAAAGTGTGAGTGTTTGTTTTGAAAATAGAAAGTATGTTTGTTTTGAAATGGAGCAAGTAATTAGGAGAAATCTACCTACTCAAATGTCTTTCTTGTTTATTTTCTTTTCCTTTGACATTGTTGTCTTACCATTTATTTGGTAAGCAACCCTATCTTTGGATGTAAACGGGACGGGCGTGGGTCATCGTATAACCATGATTTGCAATGTTGAAAGGTATCTTAGCATTCTTTTTGAGGGACTAAGATCGTTTGTAAGGCCACTTAGATAGCGTCATCGAGGGACTATGATCTTGTATTTGCTTATTTTTGCTAAGATACCTTACATGCGTAATATTGTCATTTTGTATAAGGCAACCAAGTGGAATAACCCTAGGAGTGCTTGTGTGCAAGTGTATTGTTTTCATGATTGTTTTTGTCTTGAATTAGGGTTTTATAAGCATTGGTTTTAGTCTTTCCATACAAACCCTAATTACTAGCATGTTATAAAAGCGGTAAATTGCGAAATTTAAAGTTACTACACTATTACAACATTTGGGGGGGGGGGGGGGGGGGGGGGTGTACGATTTGTAAATGGGGATTGCAAGAATTTAAACTTAATTAGTCTATTACAACCATATTGAATTGGTATTAATATACAAGGAATTAAATAAATACAAAGTATAAAAATGAATAAATGTACAAGGATGCAAAATGTAAAGAAAATGAATTTTGTTTAGTTTTCATGAAATTTTTTTTTGTCTTAACCTAATTAAATAAAGAGAATAGTTAATTAAGTTTGAATTTATTAAGAAAAGATTTTAATTGAAAACCTATTTCTATTAATTAATCAAATGAAAATAAGTTTAAGAAAAGTATTTTTTGGTATTTTTTATCTTGAAAATATTTATAGCATTATAAAATAATTTTAGTATTTTTTATATTAAAATAATGTGTTTTAAATGGTGTGAAAAATGAATAAATAAAATCATAATATTAATTAAGTTTATAAGATTTGTTTAATAAAATAAATAAAGTATAATAAATAAAAATATTTTTTATGGAAAAATAAAAATAAAATAAGTCAAAAAATAAATATATCAGTTTTTGTATTTTATGTTTTTTAGTATTTAGAAAAATATATTTGAAAAAAATAAAAAATGAAATAAATAAATAAACTTGGGCCAGGGGATCCAAGAGCCTGCAAGGGGGTTAGTAAGCAAAAATAATAACAAGCCAGGCCCAAACGGCCCAGCGCCTGCCAAAAACAATCAAAAATCAGAAAAATGAAAATGTGAAAAATGAAAAGGGTACCACTAGGGCTCGAACCCAGGTCCCATAGATTACAAGCGCGCTCTTCTACCACTGGGGTGGTTATACATCTGTTAATACAAATAAAATAATAAATATGTAAGGCAAAACGTGTTCTGAAGACTTCATCTTCAACCTCCAGCCAGACCATTTGTAACATGCTTATTTCTCATCAAAAATGAAAACTGTAAACATGAAACTTGTAGCAAATTTTTTCACGATTCCAGAAAAGTAAAGTATTAAAACTATAGATCAAATATAAGCAAGAATTTTAATGGCCCTAATCTGAACCCTAAAAATTTCAGAAATTTCAGTTTCAAAATTCTATAAGCTTAAGAAAAATTAATGGAAACTAAGGGCATGGTTAGCTTCAGGGCAATGATATCTACATATTTTATTCACAAATAAACTATTGATGATGCTTGTATGAAGAGTTCCAAGTTGAGAAAACTTACCTCAAATATGGAAATCATGTTTGGAGTTTGAGCTTGTTTCAAGTGATGGTGATGATCAGGTTAGCTTCCTTGAGGTCCTAGGAAGCTAAAGCAATGATTAGCTTGAACAATGGATGGCTAAAATGTCCCGGAGAAGTTAAGTTGCAGACTTTGTTTTTTGGTTATGGAAGTTATGGTAAATGGTGTTACAGTTCTGGAATCAGGATAGGGATGAGTTGTTTTTGATGTAAGGAAGCTTTAGAAACTAAAAGGCCAAGAAACGCGTGAGGGAAATGTGAGTTTGATGTTCAAGGTCAGAAACTGTGCAACAATGGAGTTTTTGGGCAAGTTATGATTTGAGATAGTTTTGATGTATTTCAAGGTGCTCAAGCTCATCCTCTAGCTCATAAATAGTGACTCTAGTTGATCAAAATTCAAAATCACAAGTTTATGCATAACATGTGATTTTTTGAGAAATTCATGTTTCCATGCCTTGTACTTGGTTCATAGAGTTGTTAACTACTTTAAACACAATACTTATGACTTTGTGGATGGAGTGTAATCAAGAAAAACAAGTTGGGAGCTCAATAAGTTGACTTTGTGCATAAAGCTTGCTTTACAAGAATGGATATGTTACTTTCTCCCTAAAATGGAAAATTGATTTGGACAAAGCTTGAAACACTTGGATAAGGGTATAATCAGTTGTGTAAACCATTAATTATGGAGTTAAAAACAAGTTTGAGGCCTGCAAAGTGAGGATTATGCATCATGTCTATGGATTTGGTTCATGTGTTCATCAAAAATGGCTTGTAATTCAAGTGACAAAATCTTAACTTCATCTCTTCGATTCTGCCTACTCAAGAATGATCTCAAGGAGTTCTTGGACATTTTGGAAAGCTCGCAATGTTCTCTACAACCCATAGTTTAATTTCTTTTGAATATTCCTCTTGGAACTATATGAAAAAGTGCCATGAAGTTGGGTCAAAATCCTGACCAAATTAGGGAAAAATTTCACTAAGTGTTTAGTTTCATGACCCTATGTTCATAAAATTATAACTTGAGATCCAAGAATTTTTGAGAGAAGTTGTGTGAAGAAAAGTTGTAGATTTCATGGAGATATACAACTTTCATGTTGGGAGTTTCTCTTGAATCATCTTGCGTCATGGTGAAAATTTGGATCAAAGTTATGAAAAAACATGAAATTTCCAACACTTAGAAAAATTTCTAAGTTTAGAAATTTTGACTTTTCAAAATGAAATCTTGACTTTTTGATTTATTGATGAATAAGTTTCATATTTTGACATGTTTTGATGTATTGTGATCTTTGGCACTTGAATTTGACCAAAAAGTCAAAGTTTGACTTTTTAGTATACTGTTGACTTTTGATAAATTGACTGCAAAATTTATCTGTCAATCCAATGGACATGCAATGTTTTGAACCATGTCATTAGGTAAAAATGATGCAATTGGAATCTTGAGATCATTACTTAAACCAATTAACCATTTGCTAGGTCAAAAATCAGAAATTGTCCTTTCCCAGTCAAAACACTAATTTTGACCATTTTGCCCTTTTGGAGATTTGATCAAATTTCTTGAGGAATTGTGGTCCAAACTTGATCAAATGATACATATGAGTTTAAAATGTTGACTTGGATCAAAAATTATGAAGTTTGACTGTAAATTGGCCATAGTTGACTTTTTCCCCAATACAACTGATTTTTAGGTCAACTGCTCAATTGACTGATCAAAAGTGTGATCCAAGGCTTGAAACTTGCCAAGAGTAATGTTGTGGGTCCATAATGATCCATGAAAGTCATATGAAGTATTGAAAGTTCAAAAATCCTTGTGCAAACTCAAACCCTAATTTTGCTCATTAGTGCTCAAGGAGGTGTCTTGAGCTGATCAAACCCTAGTGCAGTCTTGAGCTCAAGGAGATCTTGTGAGCAAATTATTGATAAGTGATAGGGAAAATTTTGGGGTACAACAGCCGCCCCTGTTCAATCTTATTAATCCTGAAGAGTTAGATTTGCATGTGTTACCATTCATGACTCGAAGGTGGAAGATGATTTGACACTAGAATGCCCAGAAATTTGCACTCGGCGATGTGATGGTAGAGGGAATGGCCTTAAAGATGCCACTTGGAGAGGTGATAGAAAGTTGTTAGAGATGGGCTTGTAGATTCCATCCAATAGTGATTTTTGAATTGTAATTTGTAAGCTGAAAGAATGCGTATCAGAATGGCGTCCGTGTCTGGAGCGTATCTGTACTGTATCTTAAAGTTGAATTTGAATGAGTGTCAGGATGGCATCAGTGTTTGGAGCGTATCGGAATTGTATCTGAGAGTTGAATCTGAATGAGTATCAGAATGGCTTTCGTGTCTAGAGTGTATCTGAACTGTATTTGGGAGTTGAATCTGAATGAGTATCAGAATGGCTTCCGTGTCTGGAGCGTATCTGTACTGTATCTGGAAGTTGAAAATTGAATGAGTATCAGAATGGCATCCATGTCTGGAGCGTATCTGAACTGTTTCTGGAAGAGGCTCTGAATGAGTATCAGAATGGATTTTGTGTCTAGAGTGTATCTGAACTGTATCTGGAAGAGGCTCTAAATGAGTATTAGAATGGCTTCCGTGTATGGAGCGTATCTGAACTGTATCTGGAAGAGGCTCTGAATGAGTATCAGAATGGCTTCCGTGTCTGGAGCGTATCTGAACTATATCTGGAAGAGGCTCTGAATGAGTATCAGAATGGCTTCCATGTTTAGAGCGTATCTGAATTGTATCTGAAAACTTTGAACATTGTTAATGGTAGCTGTTAACCTTATCCTGGAAAGGGTAAAATGTTAGCTAAAATGCAAAGTCATGTTGTATGAAATGCATAGTGTAATGCATTCGTGTTATCAATGTTTATGATATATGGATGCGATGTATGCGCCTGTGAGCTAATTCTACTGTATTGTTATTGGACTGGGGAAAATAAATCCTTGTCTGTCACTAAGGATATGGAGCATAAGTCTTCATGTTGTGAAGTTGAAGTGCTGATGAATTTCCCTTTAGAGAAATAAACTATGTTGTAAAGGGAATGCCGTGTACTTGTTTGAAAAATCCTGGTTGGGGAATTCAGAGAAATTTGGATGACTTCTACTGGGGATTGATAAACTGGAAACTTTGTTCCGCTGGGGATTAAACTGCATACTGTGGGTAATTTTATGGAGATAAACTTAGAGAGATTTCCCTATCCCTTAAAGCCATCAGCGATTGTCTTTTATTTTGTTTATTTGTAAATAGTAATTATGTTCAAATGCATATGTTCAACAATGAATCATTAGACCTTTTTGTAAACAAAACAACAATGAGAAGAAAAACAGATATATTTTTTTGCACTTTCAAAAAGGATATCTTTGTATTGATTTTGAGTAAGTATTTTTATACAACGAGACAAACATGCTAGTAAGAGGATGTCGTCTTAAAAAGGGAAAATTTTGATACAAAGGAAAGATAGCTATGTGCAATAATTCCATGGGGTTCCCATTCTGCTATAGCCTTCGTGTCTCTGAGCATCTTGTCTATTTGTTGCCTTGTCTAAAGATGATTGAATTGATCAGAACCTGAGTTTGTCAGTGGAAGCCAAAGGTTGTCCGTACGGTGATCCAACGGGACATAGTCATACGCTTTAATTCCCTAACTTTTTCCTAGACTGCCCTTTCGGATTTTCAGTCCACTGGGATACCCTTTTTTGCCCAAGCCGCCCTTTCGGGTTTTTAGCTTGCCGGGTGTACAAATTTTTTTGTTTTATCCCTAATTTTTTCCCGAACCTTTTGGTTCGTCGGGATGCCCTTGTTTTGCCTAGGTGCGTCAACCTAGCGGGTCTCTTATGCATAGTATCTTTTGATTATGTTTGCGTTTATAGGGTGTGGCAGGTCGTCGCCATCCATGGTGGTCAAGATCATTGCTCCACCAGAGAATATGTTTTTGATTATAAATGGTCCTTCGTATGTAGGAGTCCATTTTCCCCCGGGATCACCTTGCAGCAATATGATACGTTTGATCACCAGATCCCCAACTTGATACACTTGTCGTCTGACCTTTTTGTTGAAAGCCTTGATCATCCATTTTTGATACATTTGACTATGATAGACAATAGTTATCCTTTTCTCATCAATCAAGTTTATTTGATCAAGTCGAGTCTGGATCCAATCCTCTTCATTCAACCCTGCATCCTTTATAATTCTCAGAGAGGGGATTTGAACCTCAATAGGCAAGATAGCCTCCATGACGTATACCAGAGAGTAAGGTGTTTCCCCAGTTGATGTGAAAGTTGTGGTACGATATATGTGGAGAGTGAATGGTAGCATCTCATGCCAGTCTTTGTATGTGACTGTCATTTTCTGTATGATCTTTTTAATGTTCTTATTTGCGGCTTCGACAACACCATTCATCTTCGGCCGGTAAGGGGAAGAATTGTGATGCTGGATCTTGAATTGCTCGCACCAGGCGGTGATCATGTTATTATTCAAGTTTGTACCATTGTCCATAATGATCCTCTACGGGATACCGTAACTAAAAATGAGATTCTGCTTGATGAACCGGGCAACAACATTCTTGGAAACGGAAGCGAAGGAAGCTGCTTCCACCCACTTTGTAAAATAATCAATGGCCACTAAGATGAAACGATGTCCATTGGAGGCGGTCGGCTTGATTTCCCCAATCATATCAATCCCCCATATAGAAAAGGGCCAAGGAGCCGTTAAGACATTCAGAGGAACCGGAGGTACTTTCACCTTGTCAGCATAAATCTTACACTTGTGGCAGGTTCGAGAATGTTGATAGCAATCTTCTTCCATGGTAGACCAGTAATAGCCTGCCCGTAGGATCTTCTTTTCCATCGTATGCCCACTGGAATGAGTTCCAAAAGTGCCTTCATGTAACTCAACCATGATCCTTTTAGCTTCAACCTGGTCTACGCACCGAAGTAACACAGAGTCATGGTTGCATTTGTAAAGAATGCCATTACTAAGGAAGAATTTAGTAGAGAATCTCCTTAAGAAATTCTTATCGTTTACTGAAGCTCCTTTTGGATATTCTTGAGCCTCGAGATACCTCTTGACTTCTTGAAACCAAGGTTGGTCCACTACTTCTTCAGTATTAATCTCGTGACAGTGTGCTGGTTCATCCCTTCGTTCAATGGTGATCTGGGGAGCCTCATTATCCCATTTAAGTTTAAACATAGATGACATTGTGGCTAGTGCCTCGGCTAGCTAATTTTCTTCTCGCGGGAAGTGCTCGAAGGTAATCTTCTCAAAATGTGGGAGAAACTTCAAAACATGTTCTTTGTAAGGGATAAGGTTAGGGTGTTTGGTGTCCCATTCCGCTTTGATCTGGATAATAACCAAAGCTGAATATCTGAATACATTCAAAGATTTGATCCCCAAGTTTATGGTAGCCTTGAGACCAAAGATGCACGTTTCGTATTCTGCCATGTTATTTGTACAATTGAAGCAGAGTCTTGCCGTAAAGGGAGTATGAAACCCTTCAGGAGATATGAGTACAACACCAATACAATTGCTGAGTGCGTTAGATTCCCCATCAAAAACCAGGGTCCATCGGGATCCTTGTTCAGGTCCGTCATATGGTCTGAATTCTTCATAGTTGTTTACCATCATGATGTCCTTATCTGGGAATTCAAACTTCATGGATTGGTACTCCTCTACAGCTTGTGGAACAAGGTGATCAGCTAGTACATTGCCCTTTATTTCTTTCTGGGTAGTATACTGTATGTCATATTCTGTTAGGATCATCTGCCATCTCGCTATTCTCCTAGAGAGAGCAGGTTTCTCGAAGATGTTTTTTATATCGGATCCATTTTATATATCAACAAGGTAGTATGAGTCAACATATACTGTCTTAGACAGCGAGCATCCCATGCCAGAGCGCAACAAGTTTTCTCGAGCAGTGAATATCTTGTTTCATAGTCGGTAAAATTTTTGCTTAGGTAATAAATAGCGTGCTCTTTTCGGCCAAACTCGTCATGCTGCCCCTACACACACCCCATTGAATTCTCTAAAATAGTTAGATACATAATCAATGGTCTTCCCTCGACTGGTGGCGTCAAAATAGGAGGCTCTTGTAGGTACTCTTTGATCTTGTCGAAAGCAGTTTGGCATTCATCATTCCATTTGACTACTTGATCTTTCTTCAATAGTTTGAAGATCGATTCACAAGTAGCTGTCAGGTGAGAAATGAATCTGGCAATGTAGTTCAACCTTCCCAAGAATCCTCTGACTGCCTTCTCAATACGAGGAGCAGGCATCTCTGGTATCACTTTCACTTTTGCAGGATCTAGTTTAATACCTTTATTGCTGACGATAAAGCCTAAGAGCTTACTAGACCTTACTCCAAACGTGCATTTATTTGGTTTCAACCTCAGCTTGTATTTCTTTAGCCTCTCAAACAGATTCTATAAATGATCAAGATGCTCTTCTTCTGTTTGAAACCTAGCTATCATGTCGTCCACATAGACTTCTATTTTGTGATGTATCATGTCGTGAAATAGAGCTACCATGGCACGCTGATAGGTTGCCCCAGCATTCTTCAGTCCGAATGGTATAACCTTGTAGTAGAATGTGCCCCATTGTGTGACAAATCTTGTTTTCTCCATGTCCTTAGGCGCCATTTTGATTTGGTTATAACCTGAGAAACCATCCATGAAAGAAAACACTTTGTGTTGTGTCGTATTGTCAACTAGGATATCAATGTGGGGAAGTGGGAAATCATCCTTAGGGCTTTCCCTATTCAAATCTTTGTAGTCCACGCATATTCATACTTTGCTGTCTTTTTTGGGCACGGGAACAACATTGGCAACCCATTGCGGATAAGAGGTGACGACCAAGAATCCAGCGTTGAATTGTTTCATGACTTCTACTTTAATCTTCTCCGACATATCTGGTCGCATGAGACAGACCTTTTGTTTTACTGGTGGAAAATCCTCTTTTGTAGGAAGACGATGTACCACAATATCTGCATCATGTCTTGGCATGTCTTCATACGACTAGGCAAAGACATCAACATAATCGTGTAACAACTGAATCAGAGGCTCCTTGACACTGGGTTCCATATTGGCACCCACCTTGACCTCTCTTTTGTCTTCTTTGGTACCTAGGTTGATTGTATCCACTGGCTCTTCATGGGGCTGAATGGCTCTCTCTTCTTGTGGTAGTAATCTGGAAAGTTCCCCTAGTAATCAAAATCTTCCTCACCTTCGTCTTCGGCTTGGTAGATTAGATTTTCAGAGTCATAAAAAGCCATAGCAGAACCGTTATCCATGGGATCTTGAATGGATGTAGACCTGCATTATGAGTGTGAGTGTGTGTAAGGGTATAACTATCTTTGAAAGAAATGAAAATGTAAAAAATAAAAACAATGAGCACAAAGTTTGTATGCAAAACGTCCATGATTCATTGATGTCATATGGAAATGAGATAATAACCCTTACAAATGGACCATTGTTCCTCGGGTAAGACATAAGGTTTTAAGAGTCTGAATTGTTTTAATATTACATATCCAACAAAATGTAAAGACAAATTACTGTGGGATAAAAGTGATTGGGACGAAATCTCTAGCCTCCTAGTTACTGAGCCCTCCACTGACAGTTGGGAAGATCCAATCTTCCAAGTTTCATCCATCTTCATTATCTTCTACCACGTTGACTTCACGATTGCTGATCTTCAGGGGTGGTCCTCCAGCACGAGTGCGGCGTACAGTCTTCTGAGCACCTGAAGTGAAACCCAGGCCAAACTTGTCAGATTTGTATGGGATATCTGGGAGTTTTCCCCATATAGTGCACCCACCTTCTTCTATCACTGATTTTGCATCCTTCAAAGATGACATCCTGAATGGAGGCCTTTTGATCTTAGGAACAACCCTGGTCACTGCCACATCTTGCGGGACTTCTTCAAAGTGTTGGAATGGAGTTTTAATAAATTCAACATCTAATTCCACATATCTGAAGGAATTGAGATGGCTGATCATATACTCTTCTTCTCCATGAACGGTGATAATTTTCCCTTGAATCAGATACTTCAGCATTTGGTGCAACATAGAAGTAACAGTGCCAGCATTGTGGATTCATGGTCGGCATAGCAAGCAGGAATATGAAGGGCCGATATCCATTACATAAAAAGTTGAATCAAACAGTTGGGTCCCAACCATTATATGGATATCCACTTCCCCATGCACCATCCTTTTCGAGCTGTCAAAATCCATCACTACTATGTTGCTTGGCTCCAATGTCAATCCCTCACAGTCAAGCCTATCAAGAGCTTTTTTAGGAAATACATTCAAAGATGAGCCAGTGTCCACCAAAACATGAGCCAAGGTTGTGCCGCTACATTCCACTAAGACATGCAACGCCTCATTATGTTTCCTTCCTCTTGGCATTAAACCATCATCCAAAAAACCTAGACCATTATCTACAGTCAGGCTGGCTACACAGTCTTGGAACTGATCGACAAATGTTTCTTGCGATACATGGGTAGTTTTCAGGAATTTTACCAAGGCCTTTGCATGCTCCTCAGAACATAGTAGTAAAGCTAGCATGGAAATTTTAGATGGAGTTTTCCCCAGTTTCTAAACTACATCATAGTCGCTTCTTTTTATGATCTTTATAATTTCCTCCATCTCTTTCTGGGAGGTCTTAGGGACAGCCAATGATTGTGTCTTCTTCCGGACAGGCTCAATCAAAATACTTTTACCTCGAGTCTCAGTTAACTCGGCAGCAGGAATGTCAGTAGGAGTGATAGAAGGGATTGTAACAGCTTTGTCAGTTGGAGTATTGGTGGAGATGATTGTAGGACTGGGAATAGCCTTCGGAGGAGAAATAACAACAAGAATGATTACGGGTCTAGAAACTGCTTTTGGAGGAGCAATTTCTAGAGAGAATATCCTTCCGCTTTGGGTAATCTTGCTAGTCCCCACAATATTACTGATATCAGAGTCAACATTCTCAGAACTTAAATCTTCAACAGCTGGCCAATCTTGATATATACCGTGGTAGTAGACATCCCCTCCATAATTCCATGGTATGGTTTTGTCTGATGAATACGGGACTGGTCCAAGCATTGTGATTATCAAAGGGGTTACTTTTGGAACTGATGTAATTCTAACGGGTATTTTGGTGGAGACCCTGGAAGAATTGGCGGAAATGGTAATGATAGAAACATCATTAAAAGGAACAGGTGGAACATAAGTATTTTCAAACAAAATTTCCTTGTTATCTATTAGGCACTGAACGCCTGCTTTCAACAAAGGACAAATGGTTGGTGAGGACAAACAGAAATGGCAGCTTTCATCACAGCCTGGGAATACACTGGAATTTAATAAGTTCTTCTTGATAGTCAGGAGTGGGGTCATAAGTTCATCAACTGAAGTAAGAAACATATCTTCCTCAATGGTGTTAGTATTATGACCGTGTTTGGGCATAGGGGAAGAAATAACATTTGGCTTTTCAGGAACATCAAATTAAATCTCTTTGGCTTCAATGAGATCTTGTACTTTATTCTTTAGAGCCCAACAGTTGTTAGTGTCATGGCCGAGACTCTCATAGTGGTATGCACAGCGGGCATTAGGATGATAGTGAGGAGAGGTTGTGTTAGGGTTCTTTGGAGCTTCTTTCAAGGTCACTAGGTTGGATCTTAGCAAGTGTGGCAATACTTGAGATAAGGTCATGTTAATTCTAGTGAATTGTATGACTGGTCTTTCCATTCTTGGTTGGTTGTTTCTTTGTTGATCAGGCGCAAGTTTAGGAATCATAACAGCCCCCACCATCAGACGACATTCAGCCCTATCTTGTTTTCTATGAGGATAAACAACAACCAATTCTTTTTTCCCAATGAATGGCTTCGGTACAGCAACTGAGGATGCATCTTTTTGAATCTTTCCACTCTTTATCTCGGCTTCTAACCTTTCCCCGGTTAATATCAATTCAGTAAAACCTGCCGATGAACTCCCAATTAGGTGATTGAAGAAGGGACCAGACAAGGTGCTAAAAAACATGTCTACTAATTCTCTTTCAGATAGGGGAGGTTGAACTCTTCCAGCCAAGTCTCTCCATTTTTGCGTATAGTCCTTTAAGCCTTCACTTGAAACCATGGCCATACTCGGGAGCTTAGTACGGGTAGGCGCAAGATCAACATTATATTGGTATTGTTTGTAACATGCAGCAACAAGATCTTCCCAGTTGTGAAAATTTGCTCTTTTTAACTGATAAAACCAATCATGTTGAGTTCCAGACAGACTGTCTTGGAAGAAGTGTACCCATAAATCTTTGTCAGCGGTATGGGGCTGGATTTTCATCACATAGGACTGGAGATGCATTTTAGGGCACGAAACTCCGTCATATTTGGTGAACACAAGTGCTTTGAATTTTGGAGGAATGACAATTCCCGATACTAACCCCAACTCCTCAAAGTCCAAGCCAGACACTTTTTGGAATTCCATTGCACTCAACCGTTCTTCTAGATGCTTATACTTGTCATCAGCTGGAGGGTATTATTCTTCAGAATAGTCTTCTTCTTCCTCTTCTGATTCTGACTAGACAACTATTTTTTTGCCCTTCCCATCTTGATTGTCTTTCTCATCGGATGTCGTTGCAAAGTATAAGGCCCTTCTTGTCTGCCCTTGGAATCTTCTTCCCATGTTTAGAACTCTGGTTATCTTCTTTGTCCTCTTTTTCTTCTCCTTAGCCAACAAAGTCTTCAACTCTTCTTGTCCTTTGGCTAGGGTTAAGAACAACTATTGAAACTGTGCATTCTGAGCTAGGAGGTCCTTCACTGTTTGCTCGAGATCCATCTTACTGAAATAAACAGTAGAGATATGAGAAGACTTGTTGCAAGAAACCTGCTTATGTCATGATGAATGGTAAATGCATATGCAATGATTTCAAGGAATTTAATATTCAAAATTGTTTTAGACAAAAAGGAAACACACGTCATATTAATAGATTAAAGCTTGAGTACATCAATGCCTCCTTGGGCAAAATAATACGAAAACTCTAAGATAAAAAGGTATTACGCATCCTCTATGGTGCAACGAAGGCATTCAGGGTCTGCTCCTCATGAAGTAGCCTAGTGAGTTCCAAAACCTTCTTCTCGCTTGCGTAGAATTGGGCTTCGAACGTATCTCGCTCCCCCTTGAGTTGTACCCAATCCCAGGTCCTGTTAGTTACCAAGCACACGCCTTGCCACTGAGCCAACGCCTTTCAATCGTTAGTGGATTAGGTATTAATTATAATATGGGAAAACAACTATTATGCCAGAATAAAAAAAACAAAACGCGCGCAATTTGAAACGTCCAATGGGGGGAAGGCACATATTTGTCTTCTTCGTTACAACCTGGTTATTTACTTTCGGATTTTTATCTGCAGCTAAATCCATAGGTTCATCCTAAAACCAATTTCAGGCCATAGAAATTGATTCTAAGACCATGGTTCGCTTCGTCTGGGCATCCTGATTTCATCTATGTCCATTGTTTGCCCTGATTTTTCCTGTAGAGAAAATGCCCAAAAAGACAATCCAAGAACCCTAGAATCGGATAGGGGGTTACAGGCTATGAAAATACAATCAAATAATGCCAAAAGTTTCTAAATGGAACGATAAACCTGAACATGTAAAGATTTTACCAAGAAAGTGCAAGAATATGAGTATGCGATTCCAAATGCAGAGCGGTTTTCAAGGAGGCTTACAGCGCGATTGAGGATGTGAATGGCCTTTCTTTTGATTGCTATAGACTCAGTGGATGTCTAGCAAGAGAGTAGTGTTGAGATTTTGCTTTGAATCAGCCTCTAAAACAGATTTCAGTTTCAAGCTTTTTTCAAGTTTTTCTCAAGTTTGGTTTTGGTGATTATGCAGCCTCTAGGTTCTGAAATTCGTGCCTCTCACTTGTATATCTATCAAGCAATGCATTAGGTCAAGTTTTTGGCTTTGAATCTTTGTGCATTGATGTTTGAAGATGTGATTTGATTCACCATTAAAAAGCTTCCAAATTTATCCAAAAACCAATATTTTGTGCATGATATGGCTTGATACGAGTTTGACCAAGTCCATAATGATAATTAAGACCTGTATCAATCAAAAAGATTCCAAGTGATCAAGATTTGGATTTTATTTGGATTTAAATTGATTAAAAATGAATTAATTCAATAAAAATCAAATAAAATAGAAACATTAATAATTGGACACAAGACTGAAGATAGGACACGTGTGTAGTGTGATAATATCAAATCAAGTGGAAAAAAGTGGGCCCATTTGACAAAATTTGAAGTTTTGGGGATAGTTGACTTTTGGCAATTTTGGAAAAATGCCCAACTTCAACAATGCATAACTTCTTCAATTTTGAACTTTTGGAAGTGTTCTTTGACTTTTTAGAAACCTTGAGATGTCCTATAACCAACCCTTTTGGTCTCATCGCATTTTGATATTCCATGCTCAAGTTATAAGCTTTGGGAAAAAAAGGTGTTTTTGTTGACTTTCAAAAATGACCTATAATGTCCAAATTTGTAACTTTTTGTGAGTGCATTTCTTGATCTTGGGGTGTGAATATTGATTTTAGGAAATTACATCCTATTCAAAATTAGCTTTTTATTGGTCATTTCTCATAAAGTATGAGAAAGTTATGCTTGGTCAAAGTTGAGTTGACTTTTCCTACAAAACCCTAATTTAGCAACTTTTGAGTCTTGATGAATTTTGAGCAATCCTTGATGAATCATGATCAACCCTTGATTAAATGATGAAATATCCTTAAAAATGAGAATGTTGACAAAAAAATCTTGAAGTTTGACTATTTTTATGTCATAGTTGACTTTTGCCCTAGCACAGTCAGATTTTTGGGCCTCTTGAGCAATTGATTGACCAAACTTCCTCTGCAAGGCTTGAAATTTGACATGGATGAACTTGAGAACATATTAGGACATTGGGGAGCACTTGAGGTCATTTGGATGCAAAGGCCTTTATGCAACACAAAACCCTAATTTGAGATTGACTGCCTTAGGAGATGATTTGATTGTCCAACTCTTGAGCCATCTTGAGCAACTTGGAGATTATTCTTGCCTTATCTTGAGAAATATGGGAAGGAAAATTTTGGGGTACAATAGACGCCCTTGGATCCATGAGGTAGGTGCTGTCACTTTCACCCTACACCAGAAGCTGAAATACCCGATGAAAGGGAAAGTTGTTAGTGTTTGTGGAGAGGAGGAATATACGGTCAGGCACCTTAACTCGTTTTGATACGTGGAAATGGACAGGGAATTCATTAAAACACCCTGTCAAACCTTTGAAGTTTTCTCCCCTGCTGTTATTAAAGATGTTTCAGCCATCCCGAAAATCACCAAAGCTCTGCACAAGATGGCCTCCTTGAAAGATGCTAAGTCTGTTATTGAAGAAGGTCATAGTACAATTTGAGGTCAGCTTCCTGATATCCCCTATAAATATAACAAGTTTGGCATGGGCTTTACTGCGAAAGGTCGGAGGGATGTTCGATGCACTCGTGATGAAAGACCTTTGTTTCGCATCAGCAACAACAAGGTCAATGCTATAGATAATGCAGATAGCGATGGTGACTTCAACAACTGAATTTTTGCTACTATTGGTGGTGGACTGGATAACTGGAAGACAGAAGATGTGTTCCTTATCTCTTTCAGCCAGGAGTAATGGATATATTTCTGTTTTTATTACTTTAAAAGTTTTGGTTATGTAAAATTTGAACAATGGCTTTAAAACCTTGTGTTTTACCCGGAGCACAATGGTTCATTTGCTAAGGGTTATTTAATTCATAAACATTTGCTCATTCAATAAGAACATTGGACATTTTGCATACAAATTTTGTGATCCCTGTCTTTCTTTTTTATCTTATTGCATTTTTGAAAATAGCTATGTGTTCTCACACACACCAACACACTATATTGTATATCCTCATCCACTATAGATCTCGTCGATAACAATTCCGCTATTGCGTCATTTGACTTTGAAAATCCGATCTATCAAGTCGAAGGCGAAGGTGAGGAAGATTATGAAATACCTGGAGAACTTGCCAGACTCTTGATACAGGAAGAGAAGACTATCCAATCACATGAAGAGCCAGTTGAGGTGGTGAACCTGGGTACTGAGATAAATAAGAAAGAGTTCAAGATAAGTGTTTCTTTGAAAACAATGTAAAGAGAAAATTTAATCCAGATGCTACATGAATATGTTGAAATCTTGTCTTGGTCGTACGAAGACATGCCAGGGCTTGACACCGATATTATGGTTCATCGCCTGCCAATGAAAGAGGGTTGTGCACCGATAAAATAGAAGGTTTGTTGCATGCGTCCCGAAATGTCAGAAAAGATCAAGGCTGAGGTTATGAAATAGTTCAATGCAGGATTCTTAGCAGTAACATCGTATCCTTAATAGGTGGCTAATGTTGTTCTGGTGCCAAAGAAAGACGACAAGGTATGTATGTATGTGGATTACAAATACTTGAGTAGGGCAAGCCCCAAAGACAACTTACCACTACCGCATATCGATGTTTTGGTCGACAACACCACCCATCATAAGGTATTCTCCTTCTTGGATGGCTTCTTAGGTTACAATTAAATAAAAATGGCGCCGGAAGACATGGAGGAAACTACCTTCATCAAACAGTGGGGCACTTTCTATTATAAGGTTATGCCTTTTGGGTTAAAGAATGTCGGGGAAACCTATCAGTGTGCCATGGTAGCCTTATTTAATGATATGATTCACCAATAGGTAGAGGTCTACGTTGACAATGTGATAGGTAGGTCGCAAACTGAAGAGCATCTTGATCATCTGCATAAACTGTTTGAAAGACATAGGAAGTACAAGCTAAGGCTAAAACCGAACAAGTGAACCTTCGGGGTGAGATCTGGTAAGCTCTTGGGCTTCGTCGTCAGCGATAAGGGTATTGAAGTTGATCCAGAAACAGTTAAAGCCATCCAAGAGATGCCATCTCCTCGTACCGAGAAGGAGGTCAGAGGTTTCTTAGGAAGGCTGAATTACACTGCCCGTTTCATTTCGCATTTGATTGCTACTTGTGAACCAATCTTCAAGCTGTAGAAAAAAAGATTAAGTAGTAAAATGGAATGATGATTGTCAAACAACCTTTGATAAAATTAAGGATTACTTACAAGAACATCCCATTCTGATGCTACCAGTCGAAGGGCAACCTCTAATCATGTACTTAACAGTGTTAGAGAATTCAATGGGGTGTGTACTGGGGAAGCATGGCGAGTCTGGTCGAAAAGAGCATGCAATATACTACCTTAGCAAAATGTTTACCGACTATGAAATAAGATATTCACTGCTCAAGAAAACTTGTTCTGCTTTTACATGGGCTGCTCGCCGATTGAGATAGTATTTGTTGACTCATACTACTTTGTTGATCTCTAAAATGGATCCCATCAAGTACATATTTGAAAAGCCTGCTCTCTCCAGATGAATTTCCCGATGGCATATGGTCTTAACATAATATGATATCCAGTACACCACTCAAAAGTAAATCAAAGGAAGTGTATTGGCCGACCATTTTGCACATCAGGCTATAGACGACTATCAGTCCATGAACTTTGAATTCTCGGACGAGAATATCATGCTAGTAACAGATTGTGAGGAACCTGAACCGTATGAAGGACCTGAACAAGGACCCCGATGGACTATGGTTTTTGATGGAGCTCCCAACGCTATTGTAAATGTAATTGGTACTGTAATCATTTCCCCCGAAGGTTGCCATACACCATTTACTGCCAGACTTTACTTCGACTGTACCAATAACATGGCTGAATATGAAGCTTGTATCATGGGTCTTAGGGCTGCTATTGACCTAAGAATCAAATTCTTAAGCATGCACAAGGATTCAAGTTTGGTAATTAGCCAGTTTAAAGGAGATTGGGATATGAAGCACCCAAATCTCATTCCTTTTAAAGAGCATGTACTAACCCTAATCCCATATTTCGAGACGATTACCTTCGAGAACATACCAAGAGAAGAGAATCAACTGGCGGATGCTTTGGCTACCATCTCATCCATGTTTAGGGTCAGAGGGGACAATGAGGCTCCCAGAATTACCATTGAATGATTCGGAGAACTTGTGCATTTCTATGTGTGATCGGTGGAAATAGAACTGACTGTTTTGGAATGCTGGTTCATATTTGCGTTTCGTAAAATGTCGCGGTAAGCAAGAGTCGCCACCGTCTTTTATTTTATCCAACAAGGAAAGGACAAAAGCACAGAAAAATTCCTTTTCGAGATTTTTCTCGGGTTCGGGAGGTAGATTATAGAAAGGGAAGGTGTTAGCACCCTTTCTATCCGTGGTTATCCACGGGCTCTTAGGTACTTGCTCAATGTGTTTTCAAAAAGTTTTGCTTTTCTTGTGTTTGTGGGTTTTGAAAAGATTTTTGTTTGAAAACTTCGATTTAACTCTTGTTTCTATCCTCAAGAGTGTATGAAGTGTTGTTGAAAACTTTGTTTGAAAAGTGTAAGTGCGAAAGATTTGTTTTGTTTTGAAAGAGCAAGTACTTAAGAACCTCTACCTACTCAAAAGGAATTAAACTATGTAAATGTCCTTTAGACAGTGCTATTCCACTATTGAGGAGTAGGTAACACCGTCGTTGGAGTTTTTGGGTCAATTCGATTAAGGGACATGTGGTCACTAAAGCAATGTTAGGACGCCTTAGGGGTAACCCTAATGTCTTAGATCGTTTTATCCGAGGCAACCGTTTCGAGGCAATTTTGATCTTTAGACAGGAGGGCGGCCTCTAAAATTTCCTATACTCCATGACCACGTCGAGGCAACCAAGTGAGGCGTACCCTAGGAGTGGCATGTGCGAATGTGTCAATTTTCAGTTATGTTATCTTTGCACATGTTATGGTGAGCTACGGTTGATTTTAAGTTAAGATAAGTCTTGTCATGCATAGCCTATTATTCATACATCTAGCAGTTAATGGTTGCGGAAAATAAAACTAAGCTATTACAAGGCGTCGGGTATTTACATCGCCAAAAACAAACCCTTGAAAAAGTAAATGCGAAAAGTAAATAAAGCGATAAATAAATCCTAATTTAAAGCTATTACATTCTCGAAGCAGTTACAATATTGAAATATGAATCAAAAGTAATACGCGCGAGAAAAATTGAATCGAAGAGTTTTAGGGTTTTGACCCTTTTAGGGAAAGAAAGAGATTTTTTGTTATTTTGAATTAAATGGAATTAAACCTAAGTTAATTAATTAAATAAATAAAAAAATATTTTTTTATTGGGTTTTTATGTTTAAGGAAATAAAAATGAAATGATTACAATCGTTAAAAAACCTAATATTCTAATTAATTTTAAATTGTTGCAAAAATTTTAAAATTATACCTAATTAGAAACTAAATTAATTGGTTAATTTTTATTTACAAAAAAGAACAAAATAATGAAATTAGTTTTAATAAATAAAAATATTATATTTTTTGTTTTCTGATTTTTATTAAGAAAATGTTAATTATTTAGTTAGTAGTTAATTAAGAATTAATGAAAACAAATTAAATAAAAATATAAAAGAGAAGAAGAAATAAACCCAGGGGGTGATGGGTCTGGTTTGGGAGTGACAAGAGCAATTCTGAAGCCCACTAACATTCCAGCCTCGTTTGACTTTTCAGATTGTCCACGCGTATGTTGACCAGGGAGTATGGTAGTCCTTCATCCATGACCATTGGATCTAGGTCTAGAGCCATCTGGCATATTGAGGTTTGAGGTGCATGATGGACCAACGCCTTGGAGAGTACATGGGATCACCTACAGAAAAAATCAAATAAGTGTTTTAGGGGACCTGGGATTCGAACCCAGGCCCCATTGCTCATTGGACGTCGCCCCTGCCACTACACCACCATGCCTCTTTTGTAATTATGATACACAACAATTAATATATGTCAAATAAACACTTATGCCTGGAATTAAAAAAAAAGCGCGTAATTCAAATAGACGAACCAGATGACAACACGTCATCATCTTCAACCTTGGTCCTGCAAAAAATAGAATCAGATAGCGGGGGGTTTTAACCTCCACTATCTCCTGCACGAAAAATAGCGAATAGACACAGAGCAAAAAGAAATATTTCGCGAGGTCAGTGTTGGAATCGTCTTGGTCTCACGAATTCCACCATGTATCTCATTGGTTCCAATTTTTCCTAGTTTGGAAAGCCCTATTTGAAAGCT
This sequence comes from Vicia faba, assembly GCA_948472305.1. Lineage (NCBI taxonomy): Eukaryota > Viridiplantae > Streptophyta > Magnoliopsida > Fabales > Fabaceae > Vicia > Vicia faba. Next base: position 43,379 of record CATIWC010001787.1, read on the forward strand.
TGAAAACCCTAGAAACTCGATCATGGCATCTCTCGGTCCAGGGCACTATGGTTCAATTAATTCATTCCATTAGCTTTGTATGATCTCTAGCAACACAAATCAATCACAAAAACATGTCAAATGCATATGAATTAAGAGATACAATTTTGAATTAGAAGTGCAAACCGTGAGATGGTATTTCGTGATTCCTTGAGCTTTGGTGCTTGAATTTGATTGCAAATCGCTCATGGTACCTCCTGCAATGTGTTTGGATGGACAAGGCACCTTGAATTGGCCTAGACTGCAAGAACAAGTTTTGATTTTTCTTGAAATTTCTTGAAATTGGTATGGCCGTTTTTGCAGTCTTTCAGTCGTGAATCAGGTTATGCTTGGCTTGCTTGCATATAAGGGAATCAGTTTAGATCAAAATTTGGACCCATACCCATGTGCATTGAAGATTGAATCTTTGATTGATAAATCAAATATATTCTTGATTTTTCATGATTGAACAAGTTGCCAAAATTGGATATTTTTGTATCTTTTAGCTTGTGCACGAATTGGCATTGCTTGGTCAGCATATTTGGATCACATTTGGTTCACAAATAGATTTAAGAAACAAATCTTTTATTTTCTTATGATTTAAATTAATTAAATGAATTAATATGTATTAAAAATCCATTTAATCAATAAATTTAAGAAAATAAATCCAATTTAACTTGGTGGGTCGTGCACAGGTCATGGGTGAAGTTTCAAAAAGAGATTTGAGGCCCATTAGCAAAAAGAAGGTGTTTTGAGCAAAGTTGACTTTTGCAAATTCATGAAAATTGCCCAACTTCTCCAATACATAACTTGCTCAATTTTGATCATATGACCATGTTCTTGGACATTTTGGAAAGCCCTTGAAGTCCTCTAACCAATGCTTTTGGTCCCATGTCATTTGGATTTACCAATCTCAAGTTATGGCCTTTGACTCAAAGTGTACTTTTGTTGACTTTTGAAATTGACCTATAATGTAAAAATTTGTAACTTTTTGTGAGTGCATTTCTTGATCTTGGGGTGTGAAGATGGATTGTAGGAAATTGCATCCTCTTCAAAATTAGATTTGGATGGGATTTTCTAATAAACCATGAAAGAGTTATGTCCTGGTCAAAGTACAATTGACTTTTCTACTATCCAAAAATAGTAACTTTTGCATCTTGATGATTTTTGAGCTATTCTTGTGGGATCATGATCAAGACTTGATCAAATGATGATTGTGAACTCAAAATAAGATGTTGACCAATAATTCTGACTTTTGACTACAAAATGACCATTTTGCCCTTGCAGTTGACTGTAGATCAAATGGGGCTTTTGACTGTGCAAATTGGCACTATGAGTCTTGAAACTTGGCATGTAGGTGCTTGAGAATGTATATAGGCCTATGAGACTTGATTAAACCATTGAAAACCCCAAATTCCTTGAAAGAACCAAAACCCTAATTTTGAATTAATTGCCTTAGGAGGTGATTTGACTGTACAACCCTTGAGCCATTTTGAGCAATTTGAAGATCATTCTTGACAAATCTTGAGGAATATGGGAGGGCAATTTTTGGGGTACAACAGTTGCCCCTGTTCAATCTTCTTAAACCTGAGGATGTAGATTGGCTTGCGTGCCTTTCTTGATCCGAAGGTGGAAGATGATTAAACACTAAAGTGCCTAGAAATTTGCACCCGCATGGTGTAATATCAGCATTGTGATATCAGGAATGGGCTTACAGATGCCATTTGGAGATTGTTGGTAGGAGGATGGGCTTATAGATGCCATCTGGAGATTGTTGGTAGGAGGATGGGCTTATAGATGCCATCTGGAGATTGTTTGTTGAATTGTAACTTTGTAAGTTGAAAGAAGGAACCTGTGTAGGGTTGCCTGATAATGAGTCCGTGTAAAACTTCATCTTGGAAAGAGAAGGAACCTGTGTAGGGTCGCCTGATGATGAGTCCGTGTAAAACTTCATCTTGGAGAAGGAACCGGTGTAGGGTTGCTTCATGATGGTCAAGTAGATAATTGTCCTGTCTGGTTTCAGGTGTTAACCTACAATCAGTCGTCCACAGAATTTTCCTGGCTTGTTACAGGTATTAATCTGGAACTTGGAAAGGTTGGCCGATGAGATAGTTGTCCTGGCTGGTTACAGGTATTGATCTCTGACCTGAGAAAGAAAAATAGTTTTCCTGGCTTGTTACAGGTATTAACTTTCAAGCTCTTCGTGTAGGTGGTTTTCTTGGCTGGTTTCAGGTATTAACCTACAATCAGTCGTCCACAGATGTTTTCCTGGCTTGTTACAAGTATTAGTCTGGAACTTAAGAAGGTTGGTCGAGGAGATAGTTGTCCTGGCTGGTTTCAGGTATTGATCTCTGACCTGAGAAAGAAAAATAGTTTTCCTGGCTTGTTACAGGTATTAACTTTCAATCTCTTCATGCATATAACTTTCCTGGCTTGTTACAGGTATTGATCTACAATCAGTCGTCCACAGATATTTTCCTGGCTTGTTACAGGTATTGATCTGGAACTTGAAAAGGTTGGTCAAGGAGATATCCTTCCTGGCTGGTTTCAGGTATTGATCTCTGGCCTGAGAAAGAAAGGTCTTCCTGGCTTGTTACAGGTATTAATCTTCAATCTCTTCATGTAGATAGTTTTCCCGGCTGGTTTCAGGTATCAATCTACAATCAATCATCCACAGATATTTTCCTGGCTTGCTACAGGTATTAAACTGGGACCTGAAAAGGTTGTTCGATGAGATATCTGTCCTGGCTGGTTTCAGGTATTAATCTCTGACCTGAGAAAGAAAGTCTTCCTGGCTTGTTACAGGTGTTAATCTTCAATCTCTTCATGTAGATAATTTTCCTGGCTTGTTACAGGTATCAATCTACAATCAGTCGTCCACAGATATTTTCCTGGCTTGCTACAGGTATTAATCTGGAACTTGAAAAGGTTGATGGTAGCAATCTTTTGATTGACCTTCTCCTGAAAAAGGTAAAATGTTAGCTGTATGCAATGTCATGATGTATGAAATGCATGATGTCATGATGTTCTCAAAATAAATGAGATTGTGTCGTATGCACTTTATCATGTATGTAAATAGGAGGTATGAAATGTGAAATGTTTATGAATGTATTTTCGTCTGGGAAAATAAATCTTTGACAAATGCCGGGGAGTTTGTTAAATCCTGGGCTGATGTTGACGAGTATGGTTGAATTCTTTGTTTCCACTGGGGATGATGCACGAAGATGGCTGTAAGAATAAACCTGTAGGAGAAGATGACTCCGTTGGGGAATAAACCTGGTGAAGAGATTACTCTGCAGGGAATTACTCTGTGGGAAGAGATGCTTTGCTGAGATTTTAACGATAACTCCGCTGGGGGATTCCGTTGATAAGCTCTGTTAGGGATTTTGATGATGAACTCCGCTGGGGATAGAAAGAACTTCGATGGGGATGATCTTTCAGTTGCGACTTGCTGAGGATAAACCAGTTAGGCTCTTGTGGGGATAACCTTTGAATTTGGCTGAGGAGATGCATTTGTATTTTGTAGGGGACAAGCTTCCAGAATCTACTGGGGAAGATGATTCAACTCTGGCGGGGAAGCTTTTTTAGACTGCGCTGGGAAATGGCTCCACTGGGGGTATCTTGTATTCCACCGGGGAACATTCTTATACTCTGTCGAGGAATATTAAGACTGCCGGGGATGCTCTTATGCTTGTTGGGGAATATCCTTATACTCCACTGGGGAATATTAAGACCTTCTGGGGATACCCAACCCTTTTAGGGCTGATGGTAGACCAACTCTGCTTGGGGAGAGTATTACTGACTCGTTCATGGTTGCAAGTCTCAGTGGGGAGAGCTACCATTACTGTCTTACTCTGCGGGGAGTGAAGGTATCTTGGTCATATTCTTCAGTTGAACCTACCTTGGTACCTTGGTGGACAAAGCAACTAGACCTCTTAGACAATTCTTATTGCCCCTACTTCTGATATCACCCGTAATTAATACTTTGTTTCACATGCAAATATTTATGAGCAGTAATTAATGTCAAATGCATATATCAAAAATGAACATTGGACGTTCCTTGCAAAACAAAACAGATAAAGGAAAAAACAATTTGCAATTTCTCTGAAAAATGAGCTTGTATTGATTTTGAAGTTTGCCCATAAATAGGCGCTTTTGTACAAGAGGCTGACGTCCTAGTAAGATAACGCCGTCGAACAAATAGAATTTATACAGTTTGTAAAAATAAAAACAAAACAGCTATGTGAATAATCCCACTGGGTTCCAACTCTGCTATCGCCTTTATATCTTCAAGCATCTCATCACTTTGCTGCTTAGTTGGAGATGAATCTGATTGATTGGTGCCGTTCGAGCTTGATAGTTGATACCAAAGTCTGGATGAAGGGTGATCCAATGAGACGTAGTATTACGCTTATCCCTAACTTTTGCCTGGACCGCCCTTTCGGGTTTTCAGTCCACCGGGATACCTATTTTTGCCCAAGCCGCCTTTTCAGGTTTTCGACTTGCCGGGTGTACAGATTTTTTTATTTTCATCCCTTATTTTTGCCCGAACCCTTTTGGTTCGCCCGGAAGCCCTTATTTTTGCCTAGGCCAGTCAACCTAGCGGGTCTTCAATCATACGTAGTATCTTTTTACTATGTCTGCATTGACGGGGTGAGGAAGGTCGTCACCATCCATGGTGGTTAGAATCATCGCTCCTCATGAGAAGATGTTCTTAACCACAAATGGCCCTTCGTACGTAGGGGTCCATTTTCCCCTGGGATCACCTTGAGGTAAAATAATGCGCTTGATTACCAGGTCCCCGACTTGATACTCTTGTCGTCTGACTTTCTTGTTAAATGCCTTGATCACCCGTTTTTGGTACGTCTGACCATGACAAATAGCAGTGAGTCTCTTTTCGTCGATTAGGTTCAGTTGATCAAGCCAGGTCTGGATCCAGTCGTCTTCGCTTAAACCCGCATCCTTCATGATCCGGAGAGAGGGTATCTGAACTTCAATGGGCAGGACTGCCTCCATGCCATATACCAAGGAATAGGGTGTTGTCCTTGTTGACGTCCGTGCTGAGGTATGGTACCCATGAAGAGCAAATGGTAACATCTCGTGCCAGTCTTTGTAGGTCACTGTCATCTTCTGCACAATCTTCTTAATGTTCTTATTAGCTGCTTCTACAGCCCCATTCATCTTCGGCCGGTAGGGAGAAGAATTATGATGCTGTATCTTGAATTGCTCGCAGAGCTCAGTGATCATCTTGTTGTTAAGATTGGTACCATTATCTGTAATGATCCTCTCTGCTACACCGTACCGACAGATCAGGTTGTGCCGAATGAATCGCGCCACGACGTTCTTGGTTACGGTGGCAAAGGAAGCTGCTTCAACCCACTTCGTAAAGTAATCAATCGCTACCAGGATGAACCGATGCCCGTTGGATGCCGTAGGTCTGATCTCGCCGATCATATCAATGCCCCACATTGCAAAAGGCCAAGGTGCTGTCAAGACGTTCAAAGGAACTGGAGGAATGTGCACCTTATCAGCATAGACCTGGCACTTGTGACATGTCCGAGAATGCTGGTAGCAGTCGGCTTCCATTGTGGACCAGTAATATCCTGCCCGAAGGATTTTCTTTGCCATGGTATGTCCACTGGAATGAGTCCCGAAGGTACCTTCATGCAGCTCTGCCATGATCCTTTCTGCTTCAATCTTATCCATACAACGCAGTAGGGTTGAATCATGGTTACGTTTGTAAAGAATGCCATTGCTGATGAAGAACTTTGCCGCGAACCTTCTCAGAAACTTCTTATCATTAACGGATGCACCCTCGGGGTATTCTTGAGCTTCAAGGTACCTTTTTACTTCATGATACCAAGGCTTTTCTGTTACCTCTTCGGTCTCAAGATCACAGCAGTGTGCAGGTTCATCTAATTTCCAAATAATGATCCGGGGAGCCTCGTTGTCCCATTTGACTTTGAACATAGAAGACATCGTAGCTAACGCGTCTGCTAACTGATTCTCCTCTCTTGGGAAGTGTTCAAAGGTTATTTCCTCGAAGTGGGGAAGCAACGTCAACACATACTCCTTGTAAGGAATAAGATTTGGGTGTTTCGTATCCCACTCGCCCTTGATCTGACTGATCACGAGAGCGGAATCTCCGAAGACACTCAGAAACTTGATCCTTAGGTCAATTGCAGCTCGAAGACCCATGATACATGCTTCATACTCCGCCATGTTGTTGGTGCAGTTAAAACACAGTCGAGCGGTGAGCGGAGTATGAGAGCCCTTAGGAGATATGATCACAATGCCAATACCGTTACCCAAAGCGTTTGAAGCTCCATTGTGATCGGTGGATCTGGAACTGACTGTTTAACGCTGGTTCGCGAAATGTCGCGGAAGCAAGAGTCGCCACCGTCTTTTATTTTCTCCAAATGGAAAGGACAAAAGCACAGAAAAATTCCTTAAAGAGATTGCTCTCGGTTCTGGAGGTAGGTTATAGAAAGGGAAGGTGTTAGCACCCTTTCTATCCATGGTTATCCATGGGCTCTTAGATACTTGCTCATTTGTGTTTTCAAAAATGGTTTGTTTGCTTTTCAACTGTGGGTTTGAAAAAGTTTCGTTTAAAGATTTCTGAATAACTCTTGTATCTGTCCTCAAGAGTGTTTGAAAAATTGTTTTGAAAGCTTTTTGAAAGTGTCTGCGTGAAAAGAGTTTTGATTTGTTTTTGAAGAGAGCAAGTATCTATGAGTCATCTACCTACCCTAAGGAATTAGGCTGTGTAAATGTCCTTAAGGTAGTGCCATCCCACCATTGAGAGGTAGGTAGCACCACCGTTGGAGGTGTTCGGGTCAATTCGAGGTTCGGGACATGGTGATCACCAGAGCAATGGGAAGACACCTTAGAAGCTACCCTCATGCCAGGTTCCCGGATCATGAGGACTTACTAAGACATCCTCTACTCGACGATCACCTTTCGAGGCAAGGCAACGGTGAGGCGTACCCTAGGGGTGGTGTGTGATTTGTGTGTCAGATTCAGTTATTTTATCTTGTCATGTTATGAGTGAGCTACGCGTTTGTTTTTATTTTTGTCATCCATTCTTGCATGCATTTATTTAACAGTTTAAAAAAGTTGCGGAAAGGCAAAGTTCTAAACTATTACAAAAGGCGCGGGTCCACATCGCCAAATTTAATCCAGGACCCGGTTTGACAGAAAATAAAGAAGTAAAGTGCGAGAAATAAAATGTCCGAGTTTACAAGGCTTTGGGAGAATTACATTAATATTATAAGAAGCAAAATAAAATGCGCGAATTGGAATTAAAATTGGAAGCGAGGGCGTTGGACCCTTTTTAATGAAATTAAATTAAATTATTAAATTAATTAAATTAAAATGAAAAAAGAAATTATGTTGAGATTTTTTGGATTTATGGTTTTTTATGTGAATTAAATGAAATTAACTAATTAACCCTAATTCTACAACTTTTATTTATTAAGAGAAACATGCTAAAATTTAAACCTAAAATTAAATTAATTAATTAATGGCAATTTGATTTATAAAAATAAATAATTAATTATTAGTGAAAAGAAAAGAAAAAGGATAAGAATTGATTAAAACCCTAAATTAAAACTAAGTGAATTAATGCAATTTCTTTACAAAAATACTAAAATAAAAATATTTATTATTTTTTTTTATCTTTTCTGATTTTTAGGTGTTTTTTTTATATATTATGAAAATATTAAATTAATAAAAAAACAATAATTAAAAGAAAGTAAAAAAAATAATGAAAAAATAAAGAATGTAAAAATTTGCAAACCTAAGGGGGTCTGCCCCTAATTTGGAGGGTGAAGTCCAGCAATTTGAGCCCAATAAGCCTTAGGCCTGGCTGACTTTTCCACTCACGTACCCAAGCGTTGACTCACGTGTACCATGCTCTCCAAATCTGTGCCCTTGAATTGATGAAATTGAACGCGTGGACGGCTTGATGGAGGAACGTATGATGGTCTTCAGCGTTGGAACTGCATAGAAACATTGATTGAAAAATAGCATGGAAAGAGTGAGGGACCTGGGGCTCGAACCCAGGTCCTGTGGTTTACCAATGCTTGTGCCTGCCAGTTGATCCAAGCGCTCACTTTGTTTATAATACAACAATTAATTAATATCAAATAAAACAAAAACGTTAGTGGATTTTAGCGCGAATTTTTAAACGAGCCAACTATCGCTTGCCACAAAACCATCTTCTTCGTGGTTGTGTTTTTTTTTCTGAAACATGAAAGAGATTGGCAACGGTTTTACATCGTTCCCTTAGGCACCTTTCTGAAAAATAACGAATAGGAATCCTCGCATTAGAAATTAGGCGCGACATATGGATGTGATTGTCGTGAAGCTTCTGAACCCGATGGTGCCATTATCATGCTCCAATTATTCCTTGAATGAAAAGCCCTAAATTTCCAAGTCTGAAACCCTAAAATATGACAATGGTGGTTTTGCATATAGTGCATAAAAATCTAATCAAAGTATATGGTTAGCGTTAAAACACATCACTTAGTATGAATCTACCAATAAAATGCCATGAATATGCCTAGAACTCAGAATACAAATATGCATTATTATGAAAAAAAATTTGATTATGTACAATGATTTAAGGCGTTAGGGTTGGTGTTCTTGATCCAGGTACGTTGCTTGATGTCCCAGGGATGCAATGGAATGAATTTCTTGGCTTCAATCGACCTGCAAATGTGTTTTCAGATTTGGAATTCTTAAGCAAAAATTCAAGTTTTGTTCCTCAGGTTCTTGCGCAGCTTTTTGGTAATGAGCATTAGGTCTTGCTTGTGTATGTATAGGAGAGTGATTTAGGTTAAGAAACTTGATCAAAATCCATGCATTGATGTGAAAAAGATTTGATTTGCAAACCATAATTTTTCAATCTTTTTTCATGCTTTTTAGCTCTCAATCATATCCAATCAATTTCAATTCTTCCCTAATTTGATTTTCACGAAATATTAGAGATATTATATGCATAAAAAGATTTGAAACATTAGGTTTTATATTTTTCATGTATTTTAATTAATTTAAATGAATTATTAATAATAAAAATCCAAATAAATAAATAAAAAATGAAGAAAAACTTCCCTTTGGGCCAAGTGGTCGTGCACATGTCTTGGATGATGAATTGTGGAAGAAAAAGAGGCCCATTAGCAATTTTAGGTCATTTGAATCAATGTTGACTTTTCAAAATATCCAAAAATTTCCCAACTTCCACAAGGCATAACTTGCTCAATTTTTAAGCTTTGCTCATGTTCTTGGACATTTTGGAAAGGTCTTTGAGTCCTCTAACCAATGCCTTTGGTCCCATGTCATTTTGATTTACCAACTCAAGTTATGGCCTTTGACTTAAAGTCCCTTTTTGTTGACTTTTGAAAATGACCTATAATGTTGAAATTGATAACTTTTTGTGAGAGCATTTCTTGGACTTGAAGTGTGAAGAGGAGTTGTAGGAAATGTCTTTCTCTTCAAAATGAGCTTTGGATGGAATTTTTCTGATAATCCATGTGAAAGTTATGCCCTGGTCCATTTACAATTGACTTTTTCAACTGTCCAAATAAGGAAACTTTTGCATCTTGATGATTTTTGAGCCTAGCTTTGAGAATCATGATCAAGCATTGATCAAATGATGTTTGTGGCTTCAAAACGAGATGTTGACCAAAAATTTGAACTTTTGACTGTCAAATGACCATTTTGCCCCTACAGTTGACTGTAGTGCAATTAGGGTTTTGAATGTGCAATTTTGTGCTGAAAGTCTTGAAACTTTGTATGAGGATGCTTGACCATGTTTATGGGTATGTGGGACTTGATTGGACCCTTGGAAACTTCATTTTCTTGATCAAAACCAAAACCCTAATCTTGACTGTTAGGAGGCCCTTGAACTGTGCAACCCTTGGGGATTTTTGAAGCTTGACTTGGCAACTTCTTGAAGAATATGGGAGGGCAAATTTTGGGGTACAACAGTTGCCCCTGTTCAATCTTCTTAGATCTGAGGATGCAGATTGGCTGACGTGCCTTTCGTAATCCGAAGGTGGAAGATGATTGAACACTAGAGTGCCCAGAAATTTGCACTCACATAGTAGCAGTGTGATGATGGAATGGGCTTATGGATGCTATTTAGAGGTTGATGAAAAGGATGATGGGCTTATAGATGCCATCTGGATGTTGATCGCGTAAGAGATTCCTTAGCGAGAACTTGCGTACCTGCAAAAGAAAAATGAGTACCTGACATGTTGCAGGAGCTGGTCTTCAGATGCTTTGTGTAGATATGTCCTGACTGGTTACAGGAATCGGATCTTCGAATTCTTCAGACGTGCCCTGGCGAGATACAGGAATCGAGTCTGGTAATGTTAGTCTTCAACGGATATACCCTGGCAAGATTCAGGCATCGGATCCTCGAACTCTTCAGACATACCCTGGCAAGATACAGGAATCGGATCTGGTAATGTTAGTCTTCAACGGATACACCCTGGCAAGATTCAGGCATCGGATCCTCGAACTCTTCAGACACACCCTGGCAAGAGACAGGAATCGGATCTTGTAATGTTAGTCTTCAACGGATACACCCTGGCAAGATTCAGGTATCGGATCCTCGAACTCTTCATACACACCCTGGCAAGATACAGGAATCGGATCTGGTAATGTTAGTCTTCAACGGATACACCCTGGCAAGATTCAGGTATCAGATCCTCAAACTCTTCAGACACACCCTGGCAAGATACAGGAATCGAATATGGTAATGTTAGTCTTCAACGGATACACCCTGGCAAGATTCAGGTATCGGATCCTCGAACTCTTCAGACACACCCTGGCAAGATACAGGAATCGGATCTGGTAATGTTAGTCTTCAACGGATACACCCTGGAAAGATTCAGGTATCGAATCCTAGAACTCTTCAGACACACCCTGGCAAGATACAGGAATCGGATCTGGTAATGTTAGTCTTCAACGGATACACCCTGGCAAGATTCAGGTATCGGATCCTCGAACTCTTCAGACACACCCTGGCAAGATACAGGAATCGGATCTGGTAATGTTAGTCTTCAACGGATACACCCTGGCAAGATTCAGGTATCGGATCCTCGAACTCTTCAGACACACCCTGGCAAGATACAGGAATCGGATCTGGTAATGCTAGTCTTCAACGGATACACCCTGGCAAGATTCAGGTATCGGATCCTCGAACTCTTCAGAAACACCCTGGCAAGGTACAGGAATCGGATCTGGTAATGTTAGTCTTCAACGGATACACCCTGGCAAGATTCAGGTATCGGATCCTCGAACTCTTCAGACACACCCTGGCAAGGTACAGGAATCAGATCTGGTAATGTTAGTCTTCAACGGATACACCCTGGCAAGATTCAGGTATCGGATCCTCGAACTCTTTAGACACACCCTGGCAAGGTACATGAATCGGATCTGGTAATGTTAGTCTTCAACGGATACACCCTGGCAAGATTCAGGTATCGGATCCTCAGACTCTTCAGACACACCCTGGCAAGATACAGGAATCGGATCTGGTAATGTTAGTCTTCAACGGATACACCCTGGCAAGATTCAGGTATCGGACCCTCGAACTCTTCAGACACACCCTGGCATGATACAGGAATTGGATCTGGTAATTGGTTGTCAACAGATACACCCTGGCAAGATTCAGGAATCGGACTTTTAGTTGCGACCATTGATGGTAATCAATTTGTACTTTTGTCCTGAAAAGACAAGCGTTAGTTGTATGCGATGTCATGTGGTAAGACATGCGAGATGCTCTCTGAATACGTGAGATTGTATGTTCATGATGCGTATATGCATGCTATAATGTATGAAGATGTTTATGAATGTATTTTTTCGTCTAGGAAAGTAAATCCTTGACGGGTGCCGGGAAGTCACTTCTGGGCTGATGTTTGAAGAATGGATTTTGCTTCCGCTGGGGATGATAATTGAATTGCAAGGATACCGGTCGGAAGAAGATAACTTCGTTGGGGAATAAACTTGGCGAATGGAATAACTCTGCGGGGAGGAAAGTACTCTAACGATCTTGTTGGGAAGCAATACTCTGTGGGGAGAGAGATACTTTGCTGAGTTGTTGATAATAACTTGCTGGGGATATCTTTGCTGTGTTGGAAGTGTTAATAGACTTCGCTGGGGATAAGAAAGAACTGTGTTGACGACGACCTTTCTGTGGCTTTTGGCTGAGGATAACCCAGTTATATCCCGGTAAGGAAATAACTCTTTGAATAAAGCCGGGAGACGTGTTCGTGTTCTGCGAGGAGGAGCTTCCAGAATCTACTGGGGATAAGCTTACTGCTTGGGGAGACGGATTCCAACTTTCCTGGGGGAACTGGATTGGACTCTCTTGGGGAGAGGTTTTGAACCGTATTGGGGAAGTAACTCCCCCGAATGTTTGATATACCGCCGGGGAACAATCTTTAGGCCAAGACTGCCGGGGATGCTTGTTAAGAATGCATATATGCTGCTGGGGAATGTTGAGATCTGCTGGAGGATACCCAACTTCTTTAAGGTTGATTGTAACTTTGCTCGGGGAGAGTGTGCTGACTTGCTGGCTCATTCCCTGGGGAATTAAGATATGCCGGTTATGTTCCTTAGTTGAACCTACCTTGGTGCCTTAGAGGACAGAACAATTAGATTGCTTAGACAACTCTTTATTTCCCCTGTTTCTGATATGGGAGAGGAAGACCTGTGAGGTGCTGATAGTTGTTGATAGACAAACCTTCTTCTGGTAGGCAGGCGATAAGATGACAGGACATAGTCGTACGCCTTGATCCCTAACTTTTTCCTGGACCGCCCTTTCGGGTTTTCAGTCCACCGGGATACCCATTTTTGCCCAAGCCGCCCTTTCAGGTTTTCGACTTGCCGGATGTACCAATTTTTTCCATTTTCATCCCTTATTTTTGCCCGAACCCTTTTGGTTCGTCGGGAAGCCCTTATTTTTGCCTAGGTGTGTCAACCTAGCGGGTCTTTGATTTTGCGTAGTATTTTTTCGATTATGTCCACGCTCTTAGAATGTAGGGAGTTGCCCCTGTTAGAAATGTTTTGTCACGCCACCAGAAGATTTTTGACCAGGCAAGATTCATTGTTGAAATGCCCCAAGTGACTCAGGCGGAGATTTTCCCCAGGCTATTTGGCCTTTGAGAGATTCTACGAATCTTGATTGGACTGCCCCAGATAATAGACCAAGATCAGGTCTGCCCCTTGATTTGGAAGTGCTTTTGCTCACTAGGTATTCTTCGTACGAATTTTCCTGCTGTTCAAACAAAAAATCATATGCAAACAATGTTATATCAAAAATGTAACGCTTATGTCTGTCTTGAAGATTTTGAAAATGCATTCTCTTTCATAAAACAAGTGAATGTTTGTAAAACGTGATGTCAACTTGTTATTTTATTGCGAGCCTTAAGGAGTCAGGATACCTTTCGTAATAATATGCTTTCGAACTAACCCATGCTTCAGCTAGGACTTTTAAGGGTTATAACGTGGCCTGGTTCATGGTTCAAGAAACAAAGGATAAAGGCTCAAATTATTTGTACCCACCCGCTCTTCGTGATGTTCTCCAAACCTAAACTCAGTTGATCATACGTTAGACCTTGTTCGAGTCTTTGCTCTGATTTTCCGGTGATGATTCGGATGTTGATAACTTATTTTGAATAGGCAGTCATTCCTTTGTTGTTGAGGGTTTGTAAGACCACTTTCTTGATTTTTGTTATCCCTTTCTTTTTTTGCCTGAACTGTTTCCTTTTTTGGAATTACAGTCAGCGGGATGCCCCAGTTTTGTAAGTCTCCTTCATGGGTTTTGACTTAATGGGTTTTTTTTTGAGGTAATGACTGCCTTTCTTTATTGATCATTCGGAACCATCACTGTCTTTCTTTGTTTTGTAAGGATCTTTTGGTGCCATTCGTTATGCACTTGGATCAACTGAGAGACTACCCTGCCCCAGGTTATGAATAAGGGTTTTAAATTTCGAAAAGAAAAACTCCTACTTCTTTGGCTCAGAGGGGTTGACGAGGGATTATCTTCCTTATAACTCCAGTGTTTAGGGATTGAAACAATTCCTGTACCTCATCAGCGGGGTCTGTTCAAAAGCATACTGTAAAAATCGTGGTATCGTTTTCGTCATCCTCCCTTAAGAGGCTTAGAATTATTATTTAAGAGTTGATCATCAGAAAAAATATGAAAATAATTTGCATTTTAGTGAATACGAATATATTGTTTCAGAACAGACATATGCGATGCATTAATGAAATAACAATGTTTAACATGAGTAAATGTTTGAACAAAAGAAAATTGCAACTTGAACATTCGAATGAACAAAAATTTCTCAATCCTAGCCATGATTTGGCAAGGGAGCAATGATTATGTTTGGAGTCTTAGGTACTTCGAATTGAATCTCTCCGGCGTCGATCATGTCTTGAATCTTGTTTTTGAGAGGCCATCAGTTGTCCGTAGTATGCCCCGGGCTATCAGAATGGTATGCGCACCTATCGTTGGGATGATAGTTAGGAGCAGAAGTGTTTGGATTCCGGAGAGGAGCCCTTAAGGTGATCAGCCCTGCCTCCAACATTTGTTGTAGTGCTTGATCCAGCGGCATATTGATCTTGGTGAACTGCCTTTTAGGCTTGTATGGTTTGCTCTGATCAGCCCGTTGTTCTGGGCGAGGTCGTTGTTGGACCTGTGAAGTAATAGCAGCTTGGAGAGGCCCAAACCTTTGACTTCTTGGAAGTTGATTAATGACTGGGTCCCTGACTTGGGCTGGTTGCTTCATGGCTTGATGAAGCTGACTGATCATGGCCCTCAGCTCTCCTTGCTCCTGAGCTAAACCTTGAATGAGTGCCCTTTGCCCCAGCATCTGGGTTTTCAATGTGTCTACCTCAGCTTGTAGACGTTTCAGCTGTTCGTCCTTGTCATCTTTAGGACTCTTTCTGATCAGATTCCCCATGAGGAGTGTCCTCAACTCTTCCTGCCCCTTGGATAGGCTTAGGAAGATCTCTTTGAACTGAGTCTCTTGAGTGTGAAGGTCCCGGTTATCTTGTTGGGAATCCATTGCTGAAATAAACAGCGAGAAAGGTAAGTGACCTGCAACAAGGATACCTGTTATGCAATGATATGTATGATATGCATGCAATGTTTTCAAGGATCTCGCGGGGTAAACAAGAAATTTGTTAGAGCTGGGATCTGGTAGCTTGATTGAAGGAACTTCATATTTGTTGAGAGTCCTTTTTCAAGGGTCAAAGGCTCACCATATCCAGTGGGTCATAGCCCCTGACATCCTTGGCTAGGGCAATCTTCTTCCAGTGTCAAAGCTCGCCATATCAAGTGGGTCATAGCCCGTGACAACTTTGGCTAGAGGAAAATAAATCCTCTTTACCCCTTGCTAGATGTTTGATTCATCATGACCTGCATCACAAGCCCTTGAGATCCTTGAAACGGGTTAGGATGTATGTAATGGTATGATGTCATGATGCATGGGGTAATATGGATAAACCCTGTTATGAGCCCTTATTAAGGACTATAAACCAACACCTGCAAGAAACTCAAGTAAAACCTGTCATGAGTCCCAATCAAGGACTATAAACAAAACCTGCAAGAAACTCAGTAAACCCTGTTATGAGTCCCAATTAAGGACTATAAACAAAACCTGCAAGAAACTTAGGTGTCAGATAACAAGCATGCAAGTAGTCAAGTACGAAGGCACACAAGTCACACAACAACCCTTAGAGTTTAGGCCAGCATGAAGTTTGGGGTACTACCCTCTTGAAGTTTGTTGGTTCATACCTGTCCTATTAAAGTAACCGGGTTCTTAGAGGATCCCAATATCATTGACTACCCTCAATCGGTCATAACTCCAGCATCGCAATCTTTTCTTGCGGCCAGAACCATCACGAGAGTTTAGCCTCAATGGGCGTAGCATACTGCCACTGTTCTAATGGCCAAGTTGGGTCATTTAAGGTTCTAAGGTCTGTCGGTGCTTAATGACTCCTCAGAAGACCCATATTCTCCTCGTTGCAACACAAGGGATATCGGTACAGACCAAGCTGCCACACCAACGTAGCCACTGTTTCACCCGTGTCAGTTTATGCCGGACAGGTCCCTCACAGCTTATGCTACCTAACAGGGTATCCCCAGATCCGGGTTAGGATCTATGTAACTCCGATGCAGCCCACAACAATAAAGCAAACAAGCACAACAATTGAAAACACAAGTGATCTTAGTCCTAAGGTACACCTCACTTTATAAGAGTCCCCAGCAGAGTCGCCAGTTCTGTGATCGGTGGATCTGGAACTGACTGTTTAACGCTGGTTCGCGAAATGTCGCGGAAGCAAGAGTCACCACCGTCTTTTATTTTCTCCAAATGGAAAGGACAAAAGCACAGAAAAATTCCTTAAAGAGATTGCTCTCGGTTCGGGAGGTAGGTTATAGAAAGGGAAGGTGTTAGCACCCTTTCTATCCATGGTTATCCATGGGCTCTTAGATACTTGCTCATTTGTGTTTTCAAAAATGGTTTGTTTGCTTTTCAACTGTGGGTTTGAAAAAGTTTCGTTTAAAGATTTCTGAATAACTCTTGTATCTGTCCTCAAGAGTGTTTGAAAAATTGTTTTGAAAGCTTTTTGAAAGTGTCTGCATGAAAAGAGTTTTGATTTGTTTTTGAAGAGAGCAAGTATCTATGAGTCATATACCTACCCTAAGGAATTAGGCTGTGTAAATGTCCTTAAGGTAGTGCCATCCCACCATTGAGAGGTAGGTAGCACCACCGTTGGAGGTGTTCGGGTCAATTCGAGGTTCGGGACATGGTGATCACCAGAGCAATGGGAAGACACCTTAGAAGCTACCCTCATGCCAGGTTCCC
This sequence comes from Vicia faba, assembly GCA_948472305.1. Taxonomy (NCBI): domain Eukaryota; kingdom Viridiplantae; phylum Streptophyta; class Magnoliopsida; order Fabales; family Fabaceae; genus Vicia; species Vicia faba. The sequence continues at coordinate 60,283 of CATIWC010001787.1, forward strand.
GGATCATGAGGACTTACTAAGACATCCTCTACTCGACGATCACCTTTCGAGGCAAGGCAACGGTGAGGCGTACCCTAGGGGTGGTGTGTGATTTGTGTGTCAGATTCAGTTATTTTATCTTGTCATGTTATGAGTGAGCTACGCGTTTGTTTTTATTTTTGTCATCCATTCTTGCATGCATTTATTTAACAGTTTAAAAAAGTTGCGGAAAGGCAAAGTTCTAAACTATTACAAAAGGCGCGGGTCCACATCGCCAAATTTAATCCAGGACCCGGTTTGACAGAAAATAAAGAAGTAAAGTGCGAGAAATAAAATGTCTGAGTTTACAAGGCTTTGGGAGAATTACATTAATATTATAAGAAGCAAAATAAAATGCGCGAATTGGAATTAAAATTGGAAGCGAGGGCGTTGGACCCTTTTTAATGAAATTAAATTAAATTATTAAATTAATTAAATTAAAATGAAAAAAGAAATTATGTTGAGATTTTTTGGATTTATGGTTTTTTATGTGAATTAAATGAAATTAACTAATTAACCATAATTCTACAACTTTTATTTATTAAGAGAAACATGCTAAAATTTAAACCTAAAATTAAATTAATTAATTAATGGCAATTTGATTTATAAAAATAAATAATTAATTATTAGTGAAAAGAAAAGAAAAAGGATAAGAATTGATTAAAACCCTAAATTAAAACTAAGTGAATTAATGCAATTTCTTTACAAAAATACTAAAATAAAAATATTTATTATTTTTTTTTATCTTTTCTGATTTTTAGGTGTTTTTTTTATATATTATGAAAATATTAAATTAATAAAAAAACAATAATTAAAAGAAACTAAAAAAAATAATGAAAAAATAAAGAATGTAAAAATTTGCAAACCTAAGGGGGTCTGCCCCTAATTTGGAGGGTGAAGTCCAGCAATTTGAGCCCAATAAGCCTTAGACCTGGCTGACTTTTCCACTCACGTACCCAAGCGTTGACTCACGTGTACCATGCTCTCCAAATCTGTGCCCTTGAATTGATGAAATTGAACGCGTGGACGGCTTGATGGAGGAACGTATGATGGTCTTCAGCGTTGGAACTGCATAGAAACATTGATTGAAAAATAGCATGGAAAGAGTGAGGGACCTGGGGCTCGAACCCAGGTCCTGTGGTTTACCAATGCTTGTGCCTGCCAGTTGATCCAAGCGCTCACTTTGTTTATAATACAACAATTAATTAATATCAAATAAAACAAAAACGTTAGTGGATTTTAGCGCGAATTTTTAAACGAGCCAACTATTGCCTGCCACATAACCATCTTCTTCGTGGTTGTGTTTTTTTTCTGAAACATGAAAGAGATTGGCAACGGTTTTACGTCGTTCCCTTAGGCACCTTTCTGAAAAATAACGAATAGGAATCCTCGCATTAGAAATTAGGCGCGACATATGGATGTGATTGTCGTGAAGCTTCTGAACCCGATGGTGCCATTATCATGCTCCAATTATTCCTTGAATGAAAAGCCCTAAATTTCCAAGTCTGAAACCCTAAAATATGACAATGGTGGTTTTGCATACAGTGCATAAAAATCTAATCAAAGTATATGGTTAGCGTTAAAACACATCACTTAGTATGAATCTACCAATAAAATGCCATGAATATGCCTAGAACTCAGAATACAAATATGCATTATTATGAAAAAAAAATTGATTCTGTACAATGATTTAAGGCGTTAGGGTTGGTGTTCTTGATCCAGGTACGTTGCTTGATGTCCCAGGGATGCAATGGAATGAATTTCTTGGCTTCAATCGACCTGCAAATGTGTTTTCAGATTTGGAATTCTTAAGCAAAAATTCAAGTTTTGTTCCTCAGGTTCTTGCGCAGCTTTTTGGTAATGAGCATTAGGTCTTGCTTGTGTATGTATAGGAGAGTGATTTAGGTTAAGAAACTTGATCAAAATCCATGCATTGATGTGAAAAAGATTTGATTTGCAAACCATAATTTTTCAATCTTTTTTCATGCTTTTTAGCTCTCAATCATATCCAATCAATTTCAATTCTTCCCTAATTTGATTTGCACGAAATATTAGAGATATTATATGCATAAAAAGATTTGAAACATTAGGTTTTATATTTTTCATGTATTTTAATTAATTTAAATGAATTATTAATAATAAAAATCCAAATAAATAAATAAAAAATGAAGAAAAACTCCCCTTTGGGCCAAGTGGTCGTGCACATGTCTTGGATGATGAATTGTGGAAGAAAAAGAGGCCCATTAGCAATTTTAGGTCAACTGAATCAATGTTGACTTTTCAAAATATCCAAAAATTTCCCAACTTCCACAAGGCATAACTTGCTCAATTTTTAAGCTTTGCTCATGTTCTTGGACATTTTGGAAAGGTATTTGAGTCCTCTAACCAATGCATTTGGTCCTATGTCATTTTGATTTACCAATCTCAAGTTATGGCCTTTGACTTAAAGTCCCTTTTTGTTGACTTTTGAAAATGACCTATAATGTTGAAATTGATAACTTTTTGTGAGAGCATTTCTTGGACTTGAAGTGTGAAGAGGAGTTGTAGGAAATGTCTTTCTCTTCAAAATGAGCTTTGGATGGAATTTTTCTGATAATCCATGTGAAAGTTATGCCCTGGTCCATTTACAGTTGACTTTTTCAGCTGTCCAAATAAGGAAACTTTTGCATCTTGATGATTTTTGAGCCTAGCTTTGAGAATCATGATCAAGAATTTATCAAATGATGTTTGTGGCTTCAAAATGAGATGTTGACCAAAAATTTGAACTTTTGACTGTCAAATGACCATTTTGCCCCTACAGTTGACTGTAGTGCAATTAGGGTTTTGAATGTGCAATTTTGTGTTGAAAGTCTTGAAACTTTGTATGAGGATGCTTGACCATGTTTATGGGTATGTGGGACTTGATTGGACCATTGGAAACTTCATTTTCTTGATCAGAACCAAAACCCTAATCTTGACTGTTAGGAGGCCCTTGAACTGTGCAACCCTTGGGGATTTTTGAAGCTTGACTTGGCAACTTATTGAAGAATATGGGAGGGAAAATTTTTGGGTACAACATCCATCAAAGTGCATAGACCACTGGGATCCTTCCTCAGGTCCTTCATCCGGTCCAGGTATTTCGCAATCAGTTACTACCATGATATTCTCGTCTGGAAATTCAAAGTTCATAGACTGGTAATCATCCACTGCCTGATGTGCCAAATGGTCTGCCAACATACTTCCCTTGATTGCTTTTTAAGTTGTGTATTGGATGTCATACTCAGTCAAGATCATCTGCCATCTTGCTATTCTTCCGGATAAGGCAGGCTTTTCGAAGATATACTTGATTGGATCCATTTTTGAAATCAACAGAGTAGTGTGAGTCAACATATACTATCTTAGTCGGCGAGAAGCCCATGCCAAAGCGTAGCAAGTTTTCTCGAGCAGTGAGTATCGGGTCTCACAGTCGGTAAACTTTTTGCTAAGGTAATAAATAGCATGCTCTTTTTGGCCAGACTCGTCATGCTGACCCAGCACACACCCCATTAAATTGTCAAGTACTATCAAGTATAAGATTAGAGGTCTCCCTTCAACCGGTGGCATAAGAATAGGTGTCTCTTGGAGATACTCTTTGATTCTTTCGAAAGCGGCCTGACATTCATCGTTCCAACGTACTACTTGATCTTTCTTCAGTAGCTTGAAGATTGGTTCACAAGTAGCAGTTAGGTGCGAGATGAATCGGGCAATGTAGTTCAACCTCAATTTGTACAACTTCAAACGGTCAAACATCTTATGTAGATGATCAAGGTGTTCCTCCTCCGTTTGGGATCTCGCAATCATATCGTCGACGTATACTTCAATCTCATGATGGATCATGTCATGAAACAAAGCAACCATGGCACGCTGATATGTTGCCCCAACATTTTTCAACCCAAAAGGCATGACCTTGTAGCAAAAGGTACCCCACTGAGTAACAAAAGTGGTCTTCTCCATGTCTTCGGGAGCCATCTTTATCTGATTATAACCGGAGAAACTGTCCATAAAGGAGAATACCTTGTGCTGAGCAGTATTGTCAATCAGAACGTCGATGTGAGGCAGAGGGAAGTCATCCTTAGGGCTTGCCCTATTCAAATCCTTGTAATCAACACACATTCTGACCTTACCGTCTTTCTTCGTTACTGGAACCACATTGGCGACCCAGTGAGGGTAAGAAGTTACTGCTACAAAACCAGCGTCAAATTGTTTCATAACCTCGACCTTGATTTTCTCGGACATCTCTGGGCGCATACGGCGAACCTTCTGTTTTACGGGAGGGCAGTCTTCCTTGGTAGGCAGGCGATGAACCACAATGTCGGTATCCAACCCAGGCATATCTTTGTAAGACCAGGAAAATATTTCCACGTAGTCATGCAGCATCTGAATCAACCACTGTTTCACACTAAGCTCCAGATTTGAACCGATCTTGACTTCCTTTTTGTCTGTCTCAGTACCCAGATTCACTGTTTCCAGTAGCTCTTCATGTGGCTGAATGGCCCTCTCTTCCTGAAGTAGTAGTCTTGCAAGCTCAACAGGCACTTCGCAATCATCTTCACCTTCGTCTTCGGCTAAGTTGATCGGATTTTCGAAGTCATAACTGGCAGTAGCAGAGTCGTTACCAATGAGATCCAGTGTGGATTGGGACATGTATATGTGAGTGTGTGTAAATAGCTGTTTTGCAATATGTAATGAAGAAAGAAAAAGAGCGCAAAATTTGAAATGCAAGAACATCCAATGCTTTTATTAATGATATATGAAAATGGCACACAAAAGCCCTCACAAATGAAGCCACGGTGCCCCGGGTAAGACACTGGGCCATAAAGTTTCACAATATTGTCTGTTACAAATTCAAAACAAAGAGTTCATTACTGAGTAACAAAAGTAATAGGGATGAAGTCTTTCGTTGTCCAGTTGTTTGGTCCACCGTTGGTCGTAGGGTAGATCCAACTGTCGAATTCAGATTCCTCCGCGTCATCTTCGATGGCATTTACTCCCGAGTTGCTGATGAACACAGGAGGTCTTCCAATCCTTGCACTACGAACAACCCTTTGAGCTTCTACAGTGAAACCCAAACCAAATTTGTTAGTCTTCTGAGTGAAATCAGGAAGTCGGCCCCAGTTTGCATACTCACCCTTCTCAATAACAGCCCGGGCATCCTTTAAGGAAGCCATCTTCAAAGGAGAATCTTCAACCGCAGTCTCAGCTGATGTCAGTGTCTGAGGAACCTCTTCAAAGTGTTAAAATGGGGTCTCAATGAACTCCCCATCCATCTCTATGTACCGGAACGAGTTGAGGTGGCTGACCATGTACTCTTCCTCCCCCTGTACTGTCACAATCTTCCCTCTGACCGGGTACTTCAGCTTCTGATGGAGTGTGGAGGTCACAGCTCCAGCTTTATGGATCCATGGACGACCCAACAAACAAGAATAGGATGGCCGAATGTCCATCACGTAGAAAGTAGATTCGAAGACCTGAGAACCAACTCTAATTGGAATATCGACTTCACCATGCACCATCCTTTTAGACCCATCAAAGGCCCGAAAAATAATGTTACTTGGCTTTAGCTCTAACCCTTTGCAATCCAACCTGTCTAGAGCTTTCTTCGGCAAGACGTTCAATGAGGAACCAGTGTCAACCAACACATGTGCAAGAGTAGTGCCCCTGCATTCAATGGAGACATGCAGGGAATCGTTATGGTTCTTTCCTTCAGCAGTCAGATCAGCATCGAAGAAACCCAAACCATTATCAGCAGTTAAGTTGGCCACACAATCGGTAAACTGATCAACTGATGTCTCTTGTGGCACGTGGGCCGTCTTCAGGAAGGTAATCAGAGCCTTGGCATGGGCCTCTGAACACAACAACAGTGATAACATAGAAATCTTGGATGGGGTTTGCCCCAGCTGCTCAACTACATTATAATCACTCTTCTTAATGATCTTCAGAATCTCTTCCATCTCCTATTTGGAAGCTTCAACATTGATGGTCTTCGGTGCCTCCGTCTGGGCAGGCATATCAGTGGCGATCCCTTTGCCCCGAGCGTCATATGACTCGGCAACAGGGGTAGAAATAGGAACCTGATCAGGAAGGGAAGTAGGTACACTTGCAGGTATGATGACAGTAGGTCTTCGGACGGTTGGTGGCGCAATGTCAGGTGAGAAAAGTCTACCACTGCGGGTGACTTTAGCAGGCCCGGTAATGTTGCTGACGCTGGTATTAGTATCAAACTCTTGCTTAACTCCAAGAACATAAACATCTGCCCCATAGTGCCACGAGACCGCTTTGTCAGAGGTGTATGGAATAGGCCCCGGAACAGTGATGATTATGGGTGCAATCTTCTGAACAGGCGTAATTCTGACAAGCTTCCTCGAGGGAGCCTTGGGAGATTTGTTGAAAATGGTAATAATGGAAACTTCTTCAGTAGGGGTGGCAGGAACAACAATTTTCTCAAACAGGATTTCCTTATTATCCATCAGGTTTTGGATGCCTGACTTCAAAGATGGGCAACCAGTAGGTGAAACAGAACACAAATGGCAACCTTCACTACATCCCGGAAATAAACCGGCTAGCAACAGATTCCTCTTGACGGTCATCAGCGGGGAAACAATGTCATCCACAGAGGCTACAGATAAGTCTTCCTCTACAGCATTTACTCAATGTTTGGGCATGGGAGCAGTCACAACATTAGGCCTCTCGGGCGCCTCGAACTTAATCTCCTTTGCATCGATTAGGTCCTGCACCTTATTCTTCCAAGCCCAACAATCATCCGTATTATGCCCCAGGCTGTCAGAGTGATAAGCGCAACGGGCGTTAGGATTGTACTTTGGGGATGTTGTGTTTGAAATCTTCGAAGCTTCTTTTAGAGTCACCAGATTGTTTGTCAGTAACTGCGGAAATATCTGGGACAAGGTCATGCTGAGACGAGTGAACTGCCTTCGAGGTCTCTCACCCCTTTGTTGGTTGTGATGGTGAAGAGCACCAGCAGGTTTTGAAATAACCACCGCATTGACAGCTTGGCGGTGTTCCGGTCTATTCTGTCTTCTTGAACCGTAGACAGCACTGGATTCCTTCTTGAATGGTTTCTTATCGGTGTTCGATGAGGCACCCTTCTGTATTTTCCGAGCCTTAATACCTGCTCCAATCCTCTCACCAGTCAAGATAAGGTCTGTAAACCCGGCTGAAGAGTTTCCAATCAAATGGTTAAAGAATGGACCAGACAGGGTCCCCAAAAACATATCAACTAGTTCACGATCAGTTAAAGGTGGCTGCACCCTTCCGGCAAGGTCTCTCCATTTTTGAGCATACTCTTTAAATCCTTCACCCGCCCCTATTGACATACCCTGGACTTGGGTACGCGTAGGAGCGAGGTCGGAATTATATTGATACTGCTTATAGAACGCAGTAGCCAAATCTTCCTAGTTACGGATACTGGCCCCATCCAGCTAATAGAACCACTCGAGCTGAGTCCCTGAAAGAATGTCCTGAAAGAAGTGGATCCACAAATTCTTATCAGCTGTGTAAGGCTGGATCTTCCTTACATATGACCGGAGGTGCAACATTGGATAGGAAGCTCCGTCATACTTGGCAAAGGCAGGTGCCTTAAACTTATGGGGAATCACCACCCCAGAGGATAAACCAAGGTCTCCTAAGTCCAGCCCGGGCACGTTCTGTATCTCCATAGCGCTCAAGCGGTCCTCCAACTGTTTGTACCTATCCTCAGCAGGAGGATATTGTTCTTCATCACAATCCGTCTCGTTGTCGGAGACTACGGAGCTGGGAACCCTTCTCTCTTGTGGGATGTCTTTCCCTACAGATGAGGTAGTCAGATCAACCTCATTCTGCTGTCCATTTCCAAACCTGCATCCAGTGTTGAACAGGATGGTCCTCTACTTCTTCTTCTTCCTCTCTTTCAGAATCAGGGTCTTCAAATACTGTTGACCCTTGGCTAGGCTCATAACCAACTCTTGGAACTGGGCATTCTGGGCCTGGAGGGCCTTGATAGCTTGTTCAGTGGAAGGTTCAGTAGACATGATGATTGCTGAAATAAACAGCGAAGAAGATAAGCGACATGTAAAAGGGTACCTGTTTATGCAGTGCATGAGATGAAATGCGTATGATTTATGTTTTCAAAGACAATCGGGATTCAAATTTATAGGCAAGAAAGGAAACACACTTTATTAGATTTAACTTCAGAATTTAAACTGTTCAATAAATTTCCCTTAGGCGTTACAAGAATGGAAATACTGAAAAGTAAATAAAATTGAAATTCTGGCTGCAGATACTCAATGTCACGTTCAATGTTATGACACCGTATCTGACTTACTATATGACATTAAATACAAAAACAATAAAGAACACAGTCAATTGTTTACCCAGTTCAGTGTGTAACAACACCTACTCTGGGGGCTACCAAGCCAGGGAGGAAATCCACTATAAGAGATGTTAATTCAGGAATAAACCAACCAGTTTATCTCCTTCACTTAAGACCTACCCAATGCAATTTCAATCTAAGTACAACTTAAACCTGAGTTCCTACTCACTCCCCCTCAATCACAGCAGTGATACATAAAACAATTTGACTAATGAATTGATGAAGACATTCTTCAAAAACATACACTTGATTAAGCTTCACAGCTTTTTAATCAAGCAACACAACCACTCTTGCTTCACAGCTTTGAGTGATACACAAACTTAACTTGACTCTGCTTCACAGCATTAGTCAAGAAACATTCAAACACTCTTGCTTCAAAGCTTTGAGTGCTACACAACCCTTACAATTAAAAACCTATTCCAAGTCACTTATCACAATGATAATTGCTTGGAGTACAATAATTAAACCTATACAGTTTACAAATGATCTTCTGACCAAAAAGGGATTACTGCAAAACAGCAGCTCTGTTGAATATATAGCAGCTGCAACTTCAGTTAGGGTTTCCACAAAAACCTAGGGTTAATTCAGTTTGACCTTAAGACTAGGTCACAGGACTTTATTAACCAGGTTAGGGTTGAGCTAGGTTAACCCAAAGAAAACGCAGGATTCTGTTCTGGAAAGACTGAGTTATTTTCCTGAAAAAACTCAGCATTTAACCAACCTGCATACCTGTTAGTTCAGAGCAGGATGTCTTAACATCTGTTATGACATCTGAGAAACCTGTCTACTGATTTAGGAAAATGTGATCATTTTGCAAAATGCTCACATACACACTTATAAATATCAGTACCTGAATGACAATATTTTTCTGCAAAGGTACCTAATGAATCAGTACAAACTAAACTAGAATGTTATGACATCAGTCATGACATTCACAAATACACTTGGGTTTTACCAAAAATGCAAGCCAATACCTAAACAACTACAAACTCCCCCTTTGGCAGAGTTTTGGCTAAAGACCCTAAGCAATCAGAGATAGATAGCAGCAGAAAGAAAATAACTGCAGAAAAATAGAATGTCTAATTGAGCAAGTACTAATTAAGTAAGTACCAAAATATTCTCCCCCTCTTTAGCCACAAATGGGCCAAAGATACATGTTCATAAGATTATACAGTTATCCAAAATAATAATAGCAGCAGCAAAAAAATCTGAACACACTTCCAAACTCCACCAGGTACCAGCACCAACCAGCAACACCACCAAACAACAACAAACCTTTAAGCACTGTCATCAGACTCAGAGGAGTCGGGCTTCTTCCTTTTCTTGTGAGCAATTAGGATTTCTAGGGTCTTTTTCCTAGCTTCCAGCTCTTTGTAGGTCTCTTTTAAAACAGCTATGACATCAGATGTCTTTGACTGGGTCTTCACAGACGATGTCTCAGCTGATGTTATGACAATATCTGGAGCATGAGATCCCTGAAACAGTTTGTAGTGCAAGCCAAGGGCAGGAGCTCTTTTGCAGGCTGTATCTCTTGCCACCAGGATATCAGGGTATTGTGCAAGGATAATTCCACAAAGGAGGGAGGGAAAGGCGATTGGTCCTTTGACAGCATAACTACCAGCATGCTTTAAAGTTTGTTCAAAGATGTACCTGCCATAGTCAAAAGCAGTCTTGGTTCCCACAACATAAATAAATCTCCCCAATCCTGTGGAGATAGTTGATTTATGATTTGTAGGCACCCAGTTGGCTGCACCTATCTTGTGCAGGATGGAAAATTTCATGTTGAGTTTGCTGGCATTCAGCTTGCCTTTCAAGGGCCAGCACTTCACTTGCCTGGCTGTGATGGTTTGACAAACTTCATTGTCAGTGGCCTCCAGATCAGGACAATCCTCATTTGTTCTTCCAAGAAACTTGTTAATTTCTGATGGAGAGAACTTGACCCTTCTTCCTCTAACAAAAACACTTTCAAAGTCAGCTGACCTTCCATCAGCACAATCATTAGACAAGTTCACTACAAACTTCTTGACCAGATTTTCATAACACTTGTTAAATTTTATCACTGTCTTCATCAGTCCAGCATTCTTGATCAGGTCCATGATGTCTTTGCACTCCAAGGCATCATTGTTGAGTTCTCTTTCTAAAGCTATTCTCTTTAAGCAAACATACTTCCATCTGTTTGCATTGTCAGGATGATGAAAAGAGATGTTGTCTGTTGGGACTTCAGGCACTCTAGCAATTTTGCTGGAGGGGAGCTTCCTTCTGATAGGAATTTCTTCAGCATCAATCTCAAATTCTGATTCTTCATCAGAATCAGAAGATTCAGGTTCTTTTCTCTTCTTTGACATTGGTTGTCTAGCCGTATGCACCTGGGCCTTCTTCCCTTTTGTCTGAATACTTTTCTCAGCCATGCCTTCAGCCTTGGATTTCTTAACAGCAGGTTTATCATTCTGATTACCTTTTCTTTTCATCAATCTCCTAGATATTCTAGGGTTTACATTGGCAATCAGATCATTATCTGAGTAATCCTCATCCACATCAATGATAGGTGGATCAGCAGTCTTTTCTGAGGAGTTCTGAATGTTGTCTTTTTGTGTCACAACATTCTCAGAGACATCTACATTCTCAGAGATGTCCACATTTGGGCTTTCTGATTGATTTAAAGGGACAGAAATCCCCGGTACAGGTTTGTTTCCGCTTAGTATACTAGTAACAAGCCTAGCAATAGCTTGATGAACTTGAACTGATCCTTCTCTATTTGGAACAGAAGAAGAAGGATGAGAAGGATTACCAGAGGCCGCAGCTTGAGCTCTTCCTGCATGTCTAGTTCTTAGATTTTTGACTTTGGCTGGGTCAGTTGCCATTTCTCTGAGAGGAGTGACCTCAAGAACTTCAGATTCTATGCATGTGGTGATTGCTCTAGAGTCTTGGTCAGATGATGAGGATGATGAGGATGATGAAGTCGCCTTGGTTGAAGATGATGTCTGAGACATTTTGATTGACTTTGAGTACCAGTGGCAATTTGAGAAAAATCTTTGATTGAGAGGAGGGAACAGGTTGCAAAGACGAGAGAGGTAGGAGGCAAAAGAGAGTCTTTTCAACTTCTTAAGGATTTTGAAAGAATTGGGAAAGCATATGATTAACCCACTAAAAATAGACTTAATAAAATTAACTCCTTCAACCCTTGTTTTAAGCAAAATTAATTGCTATAATTTCTCATGTTGGTAAATACCCAACCTGCCCCTCAAGTTTTCAAGTTTATTTCCAACAAGAGCCTTGGTAGAAGAATCAATCGGCTGAAGCTTAAAGATACCATGTTCCAGTTTAAATGACTTCTTCTCTACAAAGTCAATGTGCTTGTTCCTGTTATGCTGAATAGGGTTTAAGGAAATATTGATTGTATTCAGATTGTCACAACATAATGTCACAACATCTTGTGAGACATTATACTCAGTGAGCATCTGTTTTGACCAGATATTTTGAGAACAGTTATTCCTTACAGCAACTATTTCCGCACAGAGTTGGGAAGGCATTCTTTTGATATGAATCATAGTTCTGGTTGATTCTTGAATGATTTTCTTTTTGTCCAGTCCATTTTGATGGAGAGTTATATGAGAGGAGACTTCAAGCCTCATTTCTTCAGGGAAACCGAATTTATTAGACTGGTTATTTCCAACATCCTTGTCAAGATAACTTATGGTCCTGACAACACATCCTTCTTCAAGTTTATTTGCCACATCACAGCCATTATCAACCTGTAGTTTTGGAGTCCTTCTGACTGCTTCCATAGAGATAGCTCTTTTCATTCTTCTTAGATGAAGATGACCAAGCTTATGTTGCCACAGTTTCATCTCTTTTTCTTCTTTGGTAATTGGACACATAGTGGAGTTATCAGTGTTCTCAGGCTGCCACAAGTAGCAGTTATCTTTGGATCTGATTCCTCTCATTACAACTTCTAGTTTTTCATTAATTACTAGACATTCAGATTTTGAGAAGTTGACCTTGAATCCTAGATCACATAATTGACTGATACTAATGAGATTAGCAGTCATCCCTTTTACCAGCAATACTTTATTCAGACTTGGAACTCCAGGGCAGTCCAAATTACCAACTCCTTTGACTTCACCTTTAGCACCATCTCCAAAGGTCACAAAACTGGTGGTGTGAGGCTTAACATTATTGAGGAGATTTTTGATTCCAGTCATGTGTCTGGAACATCCACTGTCAAAGTACCAGCCTTCCTTTGCAGACACTCTCAGGGAAGTATGGGCTATCAGGGAAGTAGCCTTTTTTCTTCCAATGAGGAGTATGTGGTACCCTTTTTGGCTTAGGTTTAGCACCTGAGTTTTGATTAGGGTATCCATGCAATTTGAAGCAGAAGGGCTTTATGTGTCCATATCTCCCACAATGATGACATCTCTATCTTTGGTATTTTTTCTTCATGTATTTCTGATGTTGAGAGTTGTGTTGAGACATCTGCTTTGACAATTGTTTAACATGCCTGATCTTCCTGTCTGCACCAGATTTCTTAGCTTCCACAAATCCTAGACCAGATTTGTTTCCCACATTTTTTCCAACTTGAAGGATCTCTTCCAATTTATCTGATCCATTGGTCAACATCTTGACAGATTTTGTCATTTGGTTCAGTTGTGAGTTCAGTAATTGAACTTCCCCTTCTAGGTGACTTATAGTTTCAAGATCTGCCCTTTTTTCAGCCTCCAGCTTTATAATGAGTTTTGATTGTTTCTCATTCTTCACACAGACTTCAGCACTTCTGATACACAATTTCTTGTAGGTATCAGCCAGTTCTTCAAATGTCACTTCTTCATCACTAGTGTCACTTTCAGAGGTACAAACACTAGTTAGAGCAGTGACTAGTTTGGCAGATTCTTCTTCAGAATTACTTTCTGAATCATAGTCAGACCAAGTAACAGTCATTCCTTTCTTTTGTTTCTTAAGAAAGGTAGGACATTCAGCTCGAATATGTCCATATCCTTCACATCCATGGCATTGAATACCTCTGCCTTGGTTTCCCTTTTCTTCTGACCTTGGTCTTCTGCTGGAACTGTCAATGTCAGAGGGAATGTTATGAACATTAGACCTTGACTTTGGATCCATTCTTTTGATGAGCTTGTTGAACTGTCTTCCAAGCATGGCAATAGCTTCTGAAATATTTTCTTCTTCATCCTCCTTGTTTTCAACATCAGTGTTGGATACAAGTGCTATGCTTTTGTTCTTCTTGTCACCATTATCAGTGATCCCCATCTCAAAAGTCTGAAGAGACCCAATAAGTTCATCCACTTTCAACTTGCTAATGTCCTGGGCTTCCTCTATGGCAGTTACCTTCATTGCAAATCTTTTAGGCAAGGATCTGAGAATCTTCCTTACCAGTTTTTCTTCTGACATCTTTTCTCCCAGTGCTCCTGAGGTGTTGGCAATCTCCAAGATGTTCATGTGAAACTCATGAATGGTTTCATCTTCTATCATTTTTAGATTCTCAAACTTGGTAGTCAACATATGAAGCCTTGACATTTTTACTTTGGAAGTGCCCTCATAAGTAGTTTTGAGAGTGTCCCAAACTTCCTTGGCCAGTTCATATTGATGTACTAGTCTGAAAATGTTTCTATCAATTCCATTGAACAAGGCATTTAAAGCTTTGGAATTTCCCAGGGCTAACTCATCTTCTTCTTTACTCCAATCTTCCTCAGGCTTCAGACTGATTGTCCCATCTTTCTCAGTTATGGTGGGATGGATCCATCCTTTGTCACCAGCTCTCCAAGCCTTTTTGTCCAGAGATTTTAAGAAGGCAATCATACGAGGTTTCCAGTAGTCATAATTAGTTCCATCCAGAATGGGTGGTCTATTTCCAAAAACTCCTTCTTTATCCATAGTGCCAGAAAGTGATATCCCTAGATCTCACCCAGTAATACAGGCAGGGTGCCTGCTCTGATGCCAATTGAAATTCTGGCTGCAGATACTCAATGTCACGTTCAATGTTATGACACCGTATCTGACTTACTATATGACAGTAAATACAAAAACAATAAAGAACACAGTCAATTGTTTACCCAGTTCAGTGTGTAACAACACCTACTCTGGGGGCTACCAAGCCAGGGAGGAAATCCACTATAAGAGATGTTAATTCAGGAATAAACCAACCAGTTTATCTCCTTCACTTAAGACCTACCCAATGCAATTTCAATCTAAGTACAACTTAAACCTGAGTTCCTACTCACTCCCCCTCAATCACAGCAGTGATACATAAAACAATTTGACTAATGAATTGATGAAGACATTCTTCAAAAACATACACTTGATTAAGCTTCACAACTTTTTAATCAAGCAACACAATCACTCTTGCTTCACAGCTTTGAGTGATACACAAACTTAACTTGACTCTGCTTCACAGCTTTAGTCAAGAAACATTCAAACACTCTTGCTTCAAAGCTTTGAGTGCTACACAACCCTTACAATTAAAAACCTATTCCAAGTCACTTATCACAATGATAATTGCTTGGAGTACAATAATTAAACCTATACAGTTTACAAATGATCTTCTGACCAAAAAGGCATTACTGCAAAACAGCAGCTCTGTTGAATATATAGCAGCTGCAACTTCAGTTAGGGTTTCCACAAAAACCTAGGGTTAATTCCGTTTGACCTTAAGACTAGGTCACAGGACTTTATTAACCAGGTTAGGGTTGAGCTAGGTTAACCCAAAGAAAACGCAGGATTCTGTTCTGGAAAGACTGAGTTATTTTCCTGAAAAAACTCAGCATTTAACCAACCTGCATACCTGTTAGTTCAGAGCAGGATGTCTTAACATCTGTTATGACATCTGAGAAACCTGTCTACTGATTTAGGAAAATGTGATCATTTTGCAAAATGCTCAGATACACACTTATAAATATCAGTACCTGAATGACAATATTTTTCTGCAAAGGTACCTAATGAATCAGTACAAACTAAACTAGAATGTTATGACATCAGTCATGACATTCACACATACACTTGGGTTTTACCAAAAATGCAAGCCAATACCTAAACAACTACAAACTCCCCCTTTGGCAGAGTTTTGACTAAAGACTCTAAGCAATCAGAGATAAATAGCAGCAGAAAGAAAATAACTGCAGAAAAATAGAATGTCTAATTGAGCAAGTACTAATTAAGTAAGTACCAAAATATTCTCCCCCTCTTTAGCCACAAATGGGCCAAAGATACATGTTCATAAGATTATACAGTTATCCAAAATAATAATAGCAGCAGCAAAAAAAATCTGAACACACTTCCAAACTCCACCAGGTACCAGCACCAACCAGCAACACCACCAAACAACAACAAACCTTTAAGCACTGTCATTAGACTCAGAGGAGTCGGGCTTCTTCCTTTTCTTGTGAGCAATTAGGATTTCTAGGGTCTTTTTCCTAGCTTCCAGCTCTTTGTAGGTCTCTTTTAAAACATCTATGACATCAGATGTCTTTGACTGGGTCTTCACAGACGATGTCTCAGCTGATGTTATGACAATATCTGGAGCATGAGATCCCTGAAACAGTTTGTAGTGCAAGCCAAGGGCAGGAGCTCTTTTGCAGGCTGTATCTCTTGCCACCAGGATATCAGGGTATTGTGCAAGGATAATTCCACAAAGGAGGGAGGGAAAGGCGATTGGTCCTTTGACAGCATAACTACCAGCATGCTTTAAAGTTTGTTCAAAGATGTACCTGCCATAGTCAAAAGCAGTCTTGGTTCCCACAGCATAAATAAATCTCCCCAATCCTGTGGAGATAGTTGATTTATGATTTGTAGGCACCCAGTTGGCGTATGAGGATGGAGAATAGTTTGAGGAACCCCGCCTTTATCAGCAACTTCAAGAGTAATAGGCCTGACAACTTCGTATGGCATACGTAACTTCTGGGCACGGATGCAGACCCATCTGAGATATGACTCCATTGGCAGAGAAGTTTTTGGTCCCAACTCATATGGGTCTGATTTGTAAACTCTATCCCAAGCCCTGATGAATCTACGACGCAGCTCATCGCTTTCTCCCTGAAAATCAAAGACGATATGAGGTATCAACATCTCGTGAGGCCCTTCTCTCCTGGCTCTTCCAAACTGACGGAGATCTAAACATGGGTTATAAGAGATTCCTCCATGGGTTCCGATCAATGGAACATTAGGATACTCTCCACAATGATCAATGACGGCCACCTCATCTAAGCCTTTGAGAGTCCAAATAACGTCATTATTAGTAAGATACATTATCCTATGAGCCCATCCCCTTCCTTCTTTGTTCTTCAGTACGAGCTTAGGGAGGTGCGAAATAAACCACCTCGACAATAAAGGAGCACAGCACATCAAAGTTCCCTGCTTTCAGGCGGTACGAGTATAGAGCTGATGAAGGATATCACCCAAGAGAGTGGGTACAGGGTTCCGAGAGATGAAGATCCTAATGGCATTAACATCAACAAAGGTGTCAGGATTTGGAAACAATACCAGACCATAGATTAAGAGAGCCAGAATGTCCTCGTACGCTTTGAAGTCCAAGTCATCCCAGAAACAATTAGCTTTGCCAACCAGAAACTTAGCCAAAAAGCCCTTAACTCCACTTCTAGTCTCCCAGTTAGCCATTACCTCCTCTTTAGTTAAGTGAAGGGCTACAACAATCTCTTCAGGCCTGAGAGTCTTTTCCCAACCAGTAAATGGAGTCTGCTCCAAAACAGAGATACCAAGCAACTCAGAGAATTCTTCCAGGGTAGGGACCAGCTGGAAGTCTTGAAACGTGAAGCAATGGTATAACGGATCATAAAACTGGACCAGGACACTCATCATTTGTTGGTCCCACTTTGAGGTGACTAAACCGAGAAGAGAACCATGCCTTCTGATGAAGGAAGTAGTGTCTGGAATCCTGTCAACCAATTCTTTAAGCAAAGTAGGTGGTTGAACAAAGTTGAGCCGGATAGTATTCCTACGCATGGGCATCATGATGTCCTACAAAACAGAGCAAAGATGAAACCTTCTTGTCTTTGAAATGGGTTAGTCCTTATGCAGGATGTATGCAATGTTATGATGTTATGATGTCAGGGTAAAGGCACACCACAAGTATTCACAAAAGGCAAACATAATAAAGGCACACAAGTCACACAAAAGAGCCCTTAGATTTCAGGCTGGCATGAAGTTTAGGTACTACCCTCTTTCACTTTCAGTTGGTTAAGACCTGTCCTAAAAATAGTAACCGGGTTCTAGAGGATCTCAATATCACTGACTACCCTCAATCGGTCATAATTCCAGTTTGGCAACCTCTTCTTGTGGCCGGAACTATCACGAGAGTTTAGTCTCAATGAGTGTAGCATACTGCTACTATTCTATGGCCAAGTTGGTCAATTTAAGGTTCTAAGGTCAGTTGGTGCTTAATGACTCCTCGAAAAACCCATATTCTCCTTGTTCCAACACAAGGGATATCGGTACAGACTAAGGTGTCACACCAACGTAGCTACTGCTTCATCTGTGTCGGTCTACGCCGGACAGATCCCTCACAGTTTATTGCTACTTACCTAAAAAAGGGTACCCCAGATCCGGGTTAGGATCTATAAAACTCCGATACAAGCCCACAAAATTTAAAGCATACAAAGAATACAATTGAAAACACAAGTGATCTAATCCTAAGGTACACCTCACTTATAAGAATCCCCGGCAGAGTCGCCAGTTCTGTGATCGGTGGAAATAGAACTGACTGTTTTGGAATGCTGGTTCGCATTTGCGTTTCGCAAAATGTCGCGATAAGCAAGAGTCGCCACTGTCTTTTATTTTATCCAACAAGGAAAGGACAAAAGCACATAAAAATTCCTTTTCGAGATTTTTCTCGGGTTCGGGAGGTAGATTATAGAAGGGGAAGGTGTTAGCACCCTTTCTATCTGTGGTTATCCACGGGCTCTTAGGTACTTGCTCAATGTGTTTTCAAAAAGTTTTGCTTTTCTTTTGTTTGTGGGTTTTGAAAAGAGTTTTGTTTGAAAACTTCGATTTAACTCTTGTTTCTGTCCTCAAGAGTGTATGAAGTGTTGTTGAAAACTTTGTTTGAAAAGTGTAAGTGCGAAAGATTTGTTTTGTTTTGAAAGAGTAAGTACCTAAGAACCTATACCTACTCAAAAGGAATTAAACTGTGTAAATGTCCTTTAGACAGTGCTATCCCACTATTGAGGAGTAGGTAACACCGTCATTGGAGTTTTCGGGTCAATTCGATTAAGGGACATGTGGTCACTAAAGCAATGTTAGGACGCCTTAGCGGTAACCCTAATGTCTTAGATCGTTTTATCCGAGGCAACCGTTTCGAGGCAACTTTGATTTTTAGACAGGAGGGTGACCTCTAAAATTTCCTATACTCCATGACCACATCGAGGCAACCAAGTGAGGCGTACCCTAGGAGTGGCATGTGCGAATGTGTCAATTTTCAGTTATGTTATCTTTGCACATGTTATGGTGAGCTACGGTTGATTTTAAGTTAAGATAAGTCTTGTCATGCATAGCCTATTATTCATACATCTAGCAGTTAATGGTTGCGGAAAATAAAACTAAGCTATTACAAGGCGTCAGGTATTTACATCGCCAAAACCAAACCCTTGAAAAACTAAATGCGAAAAGTAAATAAAGCGTTAAATAAATCCTAATTTAAAGCTTTTACATTCTCGAAGCAGTTGCAATATTGAAATATGAATCAAAAGTAATACGCACGAGAAAAATTGAATCCGAGAGTTTTAGGGTTTTGACCCTTTTTAGGAAAGAAAGAGATTTTTTGTTATTTTGAATTAAATGGAATTAAACCTAAGTTAATTAATTAATTAAATTAAAAAAGATTTTTTTTATTGGGTTTTTATGTTTAAGGAAATAAAAATAAAATGATTACAATCGTTAAAAACCTAATATTCTAATTAATTTTAAATTGTTGCAAAAATGTTAAAATTATACCTAATTAGAAACTAAATTAATTGGTTAATTTTTATTTACAAAAAAGAACAAAATAATGAAATTAGTTTTAATAAATAAAAATATTATTGTTTTCTGATTTTTATTAAGAAAATGTTAATTATTTAGTTAGTAGTTAATTAAGAATTAATGAAAACAAATTAAATAAAAATATAAAAGAGAAGAAGAAATAAACCTAGGGGGTGTTGGGCCTGGTTTGGGAGTGACAAGAGCAATTCTGAAGCCCACTAATATTCCAGCCTCGTTTGACTTTTCAGATTGTCCACGCGTATGTTGACCAGGGAGTATGGTAGTCCTTTATCCATGACCATTGGATCTAGGTCTAGAGCCATCTGGCGTATTGAGGTTTGAGGTGCATGATGGACCAACGCCTTGGAGAGTACATGGGATCACCTACAGAAAAAATCAAATAAGTGTTTTGGGGGACCTGGGATTCGAACCCAGGCCCCATTGCTCATTGGACGTCGCCCCTGCCACTACACCCCCATGCCTCTTTTGTAATTATGCTACACAACAATTAATATATGTCAAACAAACACTTATGCCTGGAATTTAAAAAAAAAGCGCGTAATTCAAATAGACAAACCAGATGACAACACGTCATCATCTTCAACCCTGGTCCTGCAAAAAATAGAATCAGATAGTGGGGGTTTTTAACCTCCACTATCTCCTGCACGAAAAATAGCGAATAGACACAGAGCAAAAAGAAATATTTCGCGAGGTCAGTGTTGGAATCGTCTTGGTCTCACGAATTCAACCATGTATCCCATTGGTTCCAATTTTTCCTGGTTTGGAAAGCCCTATTTGAAAGCTTGAACACCCTAGAAACTCGATCATGGCATCTCTCGGTTCAGGGCACTATGGTTCAATTAATTCATTCCATTAGCTTTGTATGATCTCTAGCAACGCAAATCAATCACAAAAACATGTCAAATGCATATGAATTAAGAGATACAGTTTTGAATTAGAAGTGCAAACCGTGAGATGGTATTTCGAGATTCCTTGAGCTTTGGTGCTTGAATTTGATTGCAAATCGCTCCTGGTAGCTCCTGCAATGTGTTTGGATGGACAAGGCACCTTGAATTGGCCTAGATTGCAAGAACAAGTTTTGATTTTTCTTGAAATTTCTTGAAATTGGTATGGCCGTTTTTGCAGTCTTTCAGTCGTGAATCAGGTTATGCTTGGCTTGCTTGCATATAAGGGAATCAGTTTAGGTCAAAATTTGGACCCATACCCATGTGCATTGAAGATTGAATCTTTGATTGATAAATCAAATATTCTTGATTTTTCATGATTGAACAAGTTGCCAAAATTGGATATTTTTGTATCTTTTAGCTTGTGAACGAATTGGCATTGCTTGGTCAGCATATTTGGATCACATTTGGTTCACAAATAGATTTAAGAAACAAATCTTTTATTTTCTTATGATTTAAATTAATTAAATTAATTAAATGAATTAATATGTATTAAAAATCCATTTAATCAATAAATTTAAGAAAATAAATCCAATTTAACTTGGTGGGTCGTGCACAGGTCATGGGTGAAGTTTCAAAAAGAGATTTAAGGCCCATTAGCAAAAAGAAGGTGTTTTGAGCAAAGTTGACTTTTGCAAATTCATGAAAATTGCCCAACTTCTCCAATACATAACTTGCACAATTTTGATCATATGAGCAGGTTCTTGGATATTTTGGAAAGCCCTTGAAGTACTCTAACCAATGCTTTTGGTCCCATGTCATTTGGATTTACCAATATCAAGTTATGGCCTTTGACTCAAAGTGTACTTTTGTTGACTTTTGAAATTGACCTATAATGTAAAAATTTGTAACTTTTTGTGAGTGCATTTCTTGATATTGGGGTGTGAAGATGGATTGTAGGAAATTGCATCCTCTTCAAAATGAGCTTTGGATGGGATTTTTCTGATAAAGCATGAAAGAGTTATGCCCTAGTCAAAGTACAGTTGACTTTTCTACTATCCAAAAATAGTAACTTTTGCATCTTGATGATATTTGAGCTATTCTTGTGGGATCATGATCAAGACTTGATCAAATGATGATTATGAACTCAAAATAAGATGTTGACCAAGAATTCTGACTTTTGACTACAAAATGACCATTTTTCCCTTGCAGTTGACTATAGATCAAATGGGGCTTTTGACTGTGCAAACTGGCACTGTGAGTCTTGAAACTTGGCATGTAGGTGCTTGAGAATGTATATAGGCCTATGAGACTTGATTGAACCATTGAAAACCCTAAATTCCTTGAAAGAATCAAAACCCTAATTTTGAATTAACTGCCTTAGGAGGTGATTTGACTGTACAACCCTTGATCCATTTTGAGCAATTTGAAGATCATTCTTGACAAATCTTGAGGAATATGGGAGGGAAATTTTGGGGTACAACACTATGGAATTAATACTGATGGAGTAGTGGAAAAACCTTGGTTTCACGAGGTGAAAAGTTATCTTGAGGCTCAAGAATACCCTGAAGGAGCGTCTATGAATGACAAGAAGTTCCTACGAAGGTTCTTGTCCAAATTCTTCTTGAGAAATGGAATTCTATACAAGTGCAACCATGATCAAACCTCCTTCGTTGTGTGGACAAGAAGGAAGTAGAAGAAATTATGCAAGGTATGCATGAAGGTGTCTTCGGTACTCACTCTAGTGGGCACACTATGGCTAAAAAGATCTTAAGGTCTGGATACTATTGGTCGACCATGGAGACTGACTATCACCACCACTTAAGAAGTTGTCATAAGTGTCAAATCTATGCCGATAAAGTTCATGTACCTCCAGTATCTTTGAATGTAATGACTGCGCCTTGGCCATTCTCAATGTGGGGCATCGGCATGATCGGAGGAATCAAGCCCACAACTTCTAATGGGCACCACTTCATCCTCTTCGCCTTTGATTACTTTACAAAGTGGTTTGAAGCAGCCTCGTTCGCCTCTGTCACCAAAAATGTTGTTTCCCGGTTCATCAAACACAACCTGATCTATCAGTATGGCATCCCTGAAAGGATCATCACAGACAACAGTACCAATCTCAATAATACAATGATCACTGAGCTTTGCACACAGTTAAAAATCAAGCATCACAACTCTTCTCCGTGTTGACCTAAGATGAACGACGCAGTGGAAGCCGCCAATAAGAATATAAAGAAGATCATAAAGAAGATGGTTGTGACATATGAAGATTGGCCCGAGATGTTACCGTTTTCTCTTCATGGCTACCACACTTCAGCTAGAACATCCACTGGGGAAACCCGTTCTCTCTGGTGTACGGTATGAAAGTTGTCCTACCTATCGAGGTTCAGATTCCTTCTCTAAGGATTATGAAAGATGCAGACTTGGAAGAAGACGGGTGGATTTAGACCATGTTGGATCAGCTAAACCTGATTGACGAGAAAAGGCTCGCAGTTATCTTTCACGGTCAGATCTATCAGAAACGCATGATCAAGGAATTCAACAAAAAGGTCAAGCATCAGGTATATCAGGCTGGTGACTTGGTAATAAAGCACATCATTCTACTACAGGGTGATCCCAGGGGAAAATTGACTCCCACTTATGAAGGGACATTTATAATTAATTAAATATTCTCTGGAGGTGCTATGATGTTGACCACCATGGACGGTGAGGATTTCTCGCACCCTGTGAATGCATACATAGTCAAAAGATACTATTCCTAAAAATAACCCGTTAGGTTGACTGGCCTAGGCAAAAATAAGGGCTTCCTAGTGAACCAAAAGGGTTCGGGCAAAAATCAGGGATATATATGAAAAGATTGTACACCCGGAAAGTCGAAAATCTAAAAATGCGGCTTGGGAAAAAAAGGGTATCCCGGTGGACTGAAAACCCAAAAGGGCGGTCCAAGCAAAAATTAGGGATTAAAGCGCATGACTATGTCCCCATTGGATCACTACAACGAGCTTTATTACCAAAGTCAAAGTTCAAACGGTACAGATCAGTTTAATCTCCTTCTTACGACAAAAAAGGATGAGATGTTTGAATATATAAGGGAAATAAAGGAGTGAACTCAATGAGATTATTTCCACATAGCTATATGTTTTGTTTTCAATTTGTAATTTTTTCTTTGATGATTTTCCTCTTACTAGGATTTCCGTCTCTTTGTACAAAATCGCCTGTTTATGGGTAAAATCATCAATACAAAAAACAATTTCAAAGCCAAATTGTGTTTTTACTTTTTCTGTTTTGTTTGCAAAATGTCCAATAACTAAAATTGAATGAGCATATGCATATGAATACAATTGATTGTTAACAGATATATGCATAAGAAACATGAATGAGAAGGTACTCAAGACTATAGGAGTTGTGATGACGTCCAAGCCACCCATTAACCCCCACCGAGCAACTTCTATGAGATTATCCTTACATGGTGATCTTCGCAAGTTCATACATTCCCCACAATCTTCCTAGCATATCACTCTGGAAGATAAAGAAGTGCAGCTTTCCTCCCAGTAATATTGCTTATCTACAGGATCCTAATCATTATAGTTTATGGGAATTCTTCTCCCAGCTGAGTTTTCAAAATTGTAAAAGCCCCTGCAGATTACTTCTCTCCAGTAAAGCTCATTCTCCTCAACAAAGAGCTTCCCTCAGTAGGACATCCCTCCATCAATAGGGTTTACTTCCCAGCGAAGTGCATACTTTCATCAACAGGGTTTATTTCCCCAACAGGGTTTATTTCCCCAGTGAGGTCCAATCTCCCCAGCTTGAGTCTATTCCTCATATAGCCACGAGTCAGTGGAAAAATTTTCTTCCCCAGTGAAATCGTTATTATCCCCATAGAGTTTCTACTGAATCTAAAAATATGATCAGATGTCAGTCAGCTTTATCCTCCTCAGACGAGCCAGAAAGTTATCCATCGATGTTATCCCCGGTTAGGGTATACAAGGAATTATAACTCCCCAGTAGAGCATAAAACAACCAAAGTTTTGAACTCTTCATCCCCAAGCAGGAGTTAACTCTTTCCGGCCGAGTTCCCTCAGAAAGCAGAAATCAATGTTCCCCATTGAAGTTTCCTCAAATAGCAAGCAGGAATCCCCAGCGGAAACAATCCCCAGAAGATCGAAGATACACATACTCTTCATCCCCAGTAACAATCAGGCATTTATTTTCCCAAGACTAAGATGTTGCTCAAATTTGCGAATGCACCTAAAAAACATTGGACATTCATACATCATTTATAAAATATCATAGCATATGCATACAAAACGCATATAACACAATCTCATTTATTTTGAGGACATCATTATACGATGCATTTCATACATCATGACAATGCATACAGTTAATTATTTATCTTTTCAGGTAAATTCTACAGTGTAATCGGCGGAAATAGAACTGACTGTTTTGGAATGCTGGTCTGCGAAATGTCGCGGTAAGAAAGATTCGCCACCGTCTTTTATTTTCTCCAACAAGGAAAGGACAAAAGCACAACAAAATTCCTTTTCGAGATGTTTCTCGGTTCGGGAGGTAGATTATAGAAAGGGAAGGTGTTAGCACCCTTTCTATCCGTGGTTATCCACGGGCTCTTAGGTACTGCTAACTATGTTTTCAAAAGTGTTTTTCTTTTCTTGTGTTTGTGGGTTTTGAAAAAAAGTTTGTTTGAAAACTTCGTTTTAACTCTTGTATCAGTCCTCAAGAGTGTATGAAGTGTTGTTTGAAAACTTTTGTCAGAAAAGTGTAAGTGCGAAAAGTATTTTTTTATTTTGAAAGAGCAAGTACCTGAGAACCTCTACCTACTCAAAAGAAATTAAGCTGTGTAAATGTCCTTTAGACAGTACTATCCCACTATTGAGAAGTAGGTAGCACTGTCGTTGGAGTTATTCGGGTCAATTCGATTATAGGGACATGTGATCACCAAAGCAATAGTAGGACGCCTTAGCGGTAACCCTAATGTCCTAGATCCTTTTTATCTGAGGCAACCGTTTCGAGGCAACTTGGATCTTTAGACAAGAGGGCGACCTCTAAAACACCCTATACTCAATGACCACGTCGAGGCAACCAAGTTAGGCGTACCCTAGGAGTGGCATGTCCGAGTGTGTCAGGATTCAGTTAAGTTATCTTTGCACATGTTATGGTGAGCTACGTTTTGATTTTAATTTCAGAAATAAGTCTTGTCATGCATAGCCTAGTTAACATACATCTAGCAGTTTAAATATTGCGGAAAATAAATCTACGCTATTACAAGGCGTCGGGTATTTACATCGCCAAAAACAAACCCTTTGAAAAATAAATTGCGGAAAATAAAAGAAAGCGATAAAAAGTCCTAATTAAAGCTATTACATCCTCAGAGCAATTACATAATAATGATCAAAAATATATGCACGCGAGAGAAATTGAATTGGAAAAGTCCTTAGGGTTTTGACCCTTTTTTTTAGAAAGAAAGAAGTTTTTGTTATTTTCATGCATTTAATTAAATTAAACCTAAGCTAATGAATTAATTAAATAAGAAATCTTTTTGAGTTTTTTATGTTTTAAGGAAATAAATAAAAAGTAGTCAAAAGTTAGTAAGAACCCTAATTCTAGTTTATTTTAAATTATGGAGAAAAAGTTAAAATTAACCCTAATTAAACTAAATTAATTTGTTAGTACTTATTTACAAAAATAATGAATTAAAGGTTAAATTAATAAATAATAATAAAAATATTATATTTTATGTTTTTTGAATTTTATTATAAAAAAAAAGTTAATTTGGTTAATTAAATAATAATAATAATAATTAGTAAAATAGTTAAATAAAGAAGAAAAAAGAATTAAAAGAAGAATAAACCAAGAGGGGGTGTTGGCCCAATATGGAGGTATGTTCTGGAATTTCTCAGGCCCATTAACTGCAAGCCTCTTTGACCTTGGTGATTATCCAGGCGCATGGTTGACTGGGCGTATGATGATCATCCAGCTTTGGCCATTGGATCTGTGCCTGGATACACATGGCGCTTGGATATTTAGGGCACATGGTTGACCCCTTCCTGAAACCTGCATGCAATTATATGATGAAAAATAGAAACAAATATTTTGGGGGGACCTTGGATTCGAACCCAGGTCCCAACGTTTCCAAGTCATCACACTAACCACTCCACCATCACGCTTTAGTCATTAGTAAAATAAAGGGCAAATATTATATTAAGAAACAAACCACTAAGCTGTAAAACAAATAAAACGCGCGCATTTTTTGAATTAACCAATGGGAGGTTAACACCTAGTCATCTTCTTCCTTCGTTCTGCATAAAAACACATTAGATAGCGGGGGGTTTTAACCCCCACAATATGCCATGAGGAAAAATAGCGATTAGAGCTATGGTTAATATAAATATTTCGTGAGGGTTCCATCGTGTTCGTCTGGTTCTCACGAATACAATCATGGGTCTTACTGGTCTCAATTTTTCCTGGTTTAGGAATCCCCAATTTCAAAGCTTATGAACCCTAAAACTTGTTCATGGCATCTTTGGATTTTGTGCGTTATAACTCAATTAACTTATGCCATTAGCTTCTTATGGATTCAAGCAATGCAAAACAAACAAGAAATCATGTTAAATGCGCATGAAATAGACAATACAATTCTGGAAAAAAGCTTCAAACCGTGGTTCTGTAATGGATGATTCTTTGAGCTTTAGCGTGTGAATTCAATTGCAAATTATCCCTGGGACCTCCTGCAATGTGTTAGAATCAATAAAAAGCTTTGAATCGCCCTGGAATATAGAAATCAGTTTTGCAATTTTCTTGGAATTTTTCAATATGGCTATGGCTTTGTCTGCAGCTTTCTCACGTGTCTTGCATCAGGGTTTGCTTGCATATATATAGAGGAATGGAATTAGGTCAAAATCTTGAACTAAAATCCATTGCAATGATGATTGAATATTTGATTGAACAAAGTTGCCAATTTTGGAGATTTTGCATCTATGACTTGGTGCACGAAATTGCCAACCTTTTTAGGTCATATTTGCTTCACAAAAAGATTGAAAAACCAAATCTTTGTATTTTCCTACAATCTAAATTAATTAAATGAATTAATATTAATTAAAAATCCAATTAATCAATAAAAATAAGAAAATAAATTCAATTAAGCTTGATGGGTCGTGCATAGGCCATGGATGAAGTTTCCAGAAGAGATTTGAGGCCCATTAGCAAAAATAAGGTGTTTTGAGCAAAGTTGACTTTTGCAAATTCATAAAAATTTCCCAACTTCTCCAATGCATATCTTGCTCAAATTTGATCATATGACCATGTTCTTGGACATTTTGGAAAGATCTTGAAGTCCTATATCCAATACCTTTGGTCCCATGTCATTTGGATTTACCAATCTCAAGTTATGGCCTTTGACTTAAAGTGCATTTTTGTTGACTTTGAATTTGACCTATAATGTAGAAATTGATAACTTTTTGTGAGAGCATTTCTTGGACTTGGAATGTGAAGATGGATTGTAGGAAATGGCATTCCCTTAAAAATGAGCATTGGATGGGATTTTTCTGATAAACCATGAAAAAGTTATGCCCTAGTCAAAGTACAGTTGACTTTTCTACTGTCCAAAAATAGTAACTTTTGCATCTTTGATGATTTTTGAGCTATGCTTGTGGAATCATGATCAAGACTTGATCAAATGATGATTGTGAACTCAAAATAATATGTTGACCAAAAAATCTGACTTTTGACTACAAAATGACCATTTTGCCCTTGCAGTTGACTGTGGATCAAATGGAGCTTTTGACTGTGCAAATTGCCCTGTGAGTCTTGAAACTTGGTATAGGTGCTTGAGAATGTATATAGGCCTATGAGAATTTATTGAATCATTGAAAACCCCAAATTCCTTGAAAGAACCAAAACCCTAATTTTGACTAGCTTAGGAGGTGGTCTGACTGTCTAGCTCTTGAGCAATTTTGAGGATCATTCTTGACAAATCTTGAGGAATATGGGAGGGCAAATTTTGGGGTACAACAGTTGCCCCTGTTCAATCTTCTTAAACCTGAGGATGTAGATTGGCTTGCGTTCGTTTCGTGATCCGAAGGTGGAAGATGATTGAACACTAAAGTGCTTAGAAATTTGCACTCGCATGGTGTAGTATCAGCAATGTGATGTCGGGAATGGGCTTACAGATGCCATTTGGAGAGATGATGGATAGGAGGATGGGCTTATAGATGCCATCTGGAGATGCGACAGAATCTTGTCGGGGATGGGCTTATAGATTCCATCTGGAAATGTAATGGATAGTTATGGAGATGGGCTTAAAGATGCCATCCAAGAGTGATTGTTGAATTGTTTAAGCTAGTCGAGTAGATAGTTGTCTTGTCTGGTTTCAGGTATTAATCTCTAACTTGAGAAAGAAAGATAGTCTTCTTGACTTGCTACAGGTATTGATCTTCAATCTC
Organism: Vicia faba; assembly: GCA_948472305.1. Lineage (NCBI taxonomy): Eukaryota > Viridiplantae > Streptophyta > Magnoliopsida > Fabales > Fabaceae > Vicia > Vicia faba. The sequence goes on from CATIWC010001787.1 coordinate 89,034, forward strand.
TTCAATGTAGATAACTTTCCTCGCTAGTTACAGGTATAGATCTACAATCAGTCGTCCACAGATATTTCCTGGCCTGTTACAGGTGTTGATTTGGAACTTAAGAAAGGTTGATGAAGGAATCTCGGATGATTACTACCTCAGCAGGATGATGAAGGAATCTTTGATGATTACTACCTCAAAAGGTTGATGAAGGAATATAGGACGATTACTACCTCAGCAGGATTATGAAGGAATCTTGGACGATTACTACCTCAGCAGGAATGGTGAAGGAATCTTGGACGATTACTACCTCAGCCGGATGATGAAGGAATCTTTGACGACTGCTACCTCAAAAGGGATGGTGAAGGAATCTTGGACGATTACTACCTCAGCAGGAATGGTGAAGGAATCTAGGACGATTACTACCTCAGCAGGAATGGTGAAGGAATCTTGGACGATTACTACCTTAGTAGGACGATGAAGGAATCTAGGACGATTACTACCTCAGCAGGACGATGAAGGAATCTTGGACGACTTCTACCTCAAAAGTTTGATGAAGGAATCTAGGACGATTACTACCTCAGCAGGATGATGAAGGAACCTTGGACGATTACTACCTCAGCAGGATGATGAAGGAATCTTGGACGACTTCTACCTCAACAGGATGATGAAGAAATCTTGATGACTTCTACCTCAACGGGAAGATGAAGGAATCTTGACGACTTCTACCTCAACGGGATTACTTTTATCTGTTGATCGATCTTTCCTGAAAAGGTAAAAAGTTAGTTGTATGCAATGTCATGATGTATGCATTGTGTAATGATGTTCTCAAAGTAAATGAGACTTATGATATAATGCGTATGTGCATGTATCATGACGTATGAAAATGTGATGTTTTAGCTGGGAAAATAAATCCCGGATAGCTGCTGGAGAATGATATTGAATTCTTCGTTTCCGCTGGGGATGATGGACGAAGATGATTGCAAGAATAAACCTGTAGGAGAAGATGACTCCGTTGGGGGAATAAACCTGTTGAAGAGATTACTCTGCAGGGAATTACTCTGTGGGGAAGAGATGCTTCGCTGAGATTTTAACGATAACTCCGCTGGGGATTCCGTTGATAAGCTCTGTTGGGATTTCGATGATGAACTCCGTTGGGGGATAGGAAGAACTTCGCCGAGGACGGTCTTTCTGTTGCAATTTGCTGAGGATAACCCAGTTAGACTCTAGTGGGGAATAACCTTCTGAATAAGGCTGGGGAGACGCATTTGCACTCTGCAGGGGATAAGCTTCCAGAATCTACTGGGGAGGATGATTCAACTCTCCTGGGGAAACTTTTAAGGAAATGACTCCACTAGGGGCATCTTGTATTCCGCCGGGGAACAATCTTATATTTCGTTGAGGAGTATTAAGAATGTCGGGGACGCTTGTTGAGGAATATCTGTATACTCCGCTGGGGAACATTAAGATCTACTGGGGATACCCAACTTCTTTTTAGGGCTGATGATAGGCTAACTCTGCTTGGGGAGAGTATTTGCTGAATCTTTCGTAGTTGCCAGTCTCAGTGGGGGATAGCTACCATTACTGTCTTACTCTACGGCGAGTGAAGGTATCTTGGTCATACTCTTCAACTAAATCTACCTTGTACTTGGAGGACAGAGCAGCTTGTACAGTTCGGACAATTCTTATTGCCCCAGTTTCTGCGGGAGAAGAAGGCCTATGAGGTGCTTGATAACCGCCGATTGACAAATCTTCTTCTGGTAGGCAAGTGATGAGATTATGGGACATAGTTGTACGCTTTAATCCCTAATTTTTGCCTGGACCGCCCTTTCGAGTTTTCAGTCCACCGGGATACCCCTTTTTGCCCAAGCCGCCTTTTCAGGTTTTCGACTTGCCGGGTGTACAAATTTTTCATTTTCATCCCTTATTTTGCCCGAACCCTTTTGGTTCACCGGGAAGCCCTTATTTTTGCCTAGGCCAGTCGTCCTAGCGGGTCTTTGATTATGCGTAGTATTTTTTTGACTATGTCCACGTTCTCAGAGTGCAGGGAGTTGTCACTGTCAGTAGTGTTGTGTCGCCATGCTACCAGAAGATGTTTGATCATGCAAGATTCGCTGCTGGAATTCATGTCCAATGCCCCAAGTGACTCAGGCGGAGATTTGCCCCTGGCTATTTGGCATTTTTGAGAGATTCTCTGAATCTTGACTTGACTGCCCCATATGATAGACAATGATCATGCCGTGCCCCTTTATTGGAAGTGTTTTTCCACTTGATGTGACTCTTTTTATTGAGAAGGTATTTGTTCACTAGATATTCGTCGTGCGAATTTCTTTGCTGTTTGAACAAATAGTCATGTGCAAACAAAGTTATTTTAAGAATGCAAAGCTTATGTCTGTCTTGAAGTTTTTTGAAAATGCCTTTTAGTAAAACAAGTGAATTTTTTTAAAATGTGATGTCAACTCAGGATTTTACAGCAATCCCTACAGGAGTCAGGATACCTTTGGTAACAGTATGCTTTCGAACTAACCCATGCTTCAACTAGGACTTTTAAGGGTTATAACGTGGCCTGGTTCACGATTTAAGAAACAAAGGATAAAGGCTCAAATTTTATTTGTACCCACCCGTTCTTCGTGATGTTCTTCAATCCTAAACTCAGCTAATCGTGCATTAGATCTTGTTTGAGTCTTTGCTCTGATATTCCGGTGATGGTTCAGATACTGATAGTTTATTTTGAATAGGTAGTCATTTCTTTTTGTTGAGGGTTTGTAGGACCTCTTTATTTTCGACTTTATTATCCCTGTCTTTTTGCTTGAACTATTTCTTTTGTGATTACAGTCAGCGGGATGCCCCAGTTTTTGTAAGTCTCCTTCATAGGTTTTGACTTATTGGGCTTTCATTTCTGAGAGATAATGACTGCATGTCTTGACGATTATAGGGAACCATCAGTGTTTCTTGTTTTGGAAGGACTTCTTTGATGCCATTCATTGTGCACCTGGATCAACTGAGAGAACTACCCTGCCCCAGGTTATAATTAAGGGTTTTAGTTTTTGCGTGAAAAGAAAAACTCCAACTTCTTTGGCTCAAAGGGGTTGACTAGGGATTATCTTCCTTATAACTCCACTGTTTAGGATTTGAAACAATGCATGTACCTCGTCAGTGGGGTCTGTTCAAAAGCATACTGTAGAGATTTTGGTATCGTTTTTGTCATCCTCCCTCAAGAGGCTTAGAATTTTTTAATCGAGAGTTTGAACATCACAAAAAAAATGGAAGCAATTTGAATATAGTGAATACAAATGGATTGATTCAAAACAGACATATGTAATGCATTGATAAAGTAATAAAGTTTGACATGAATAAATGTTTGAACAATCAAAAGAAAAGTACAACTTGAAAATCCTAATGAACAATAGCCTTCTCGTCTCAGGACTTGTCACTTCAGATGGTGAACCTTGGAGGGATGGTAGAAGAACTCGGCCTGACCACCATGGGTGAATTCCAATGCTCCTTCATCAATCAAGTCCTGGATCTTGTTCTTCAGAGTCCAACAGTCGTCGGTGTCATGCCCCGGGCTGTTGGAATGGTATGCACACCTTGCATCAGGATTGTACTTTAGGGAGGTTATGTTGGGATTCTTAGGAGGGTCCCTTGACGTCACCAAATTCAACCTCGACAGGTGTTGTAAAGCTTGAGACAGCGACATATTGAGCTTGGTAAATTGCCTTCTGGGCTTACTCTGATCAACAAGTTGTTCTTGGCGAGGTTGTTGTTGGACCTTGGAGGTAGTAGCAACTTGGAGAGGTCCCTTCTTCACCATACCAAACTCTTGTCTTCTTGGAGGCTGATTAATGATTTGATCCCCAGCCTTGATCGTTTGCTCCATGTTGTTATACCTGTCTTGATGAAGCTGGTGGATCATGGTTCTCAACTCTTCTTGTTCCCGAGCTAAGCCTGAGATAAGAGCCCTCTGGCCCATCATTTGGGCTCTCATTGCATCTACCTCAGCTTGCAGATGTTTCAGCCATTCGTCCTTACGGTCTTCAGGACGTTTCTTGACCAAATTCCCCATGAGGAGTGTTCTCAACTCTTCCTGCCCCTTGGATAGGTTTAGGAAGATTTCCCTGAACTGAGTCTCTTGAGTATGAAGATCCTGATTGTCTGGTTGGAAAGCCATTGCTGAAATAAACAGCGAGAATATGAGAGACCTGTAAAGGGTGACCTGTTAAGCAATGATATGTATGATATATGTATGCAATATTTTCAAGGATCTCGCGGGGTAAACAGGAAACTGTTAGAATCTGAATCTGGTAGCTCAGTTGAAGGAACTTCATGTTGCTGAGAGTCCTTCTTCAAGAGTCAGGCTCACCATATCGAGTGTGTCATAGCCCCTGACTCAAGTTATCATGTTTTGATCTCCGAATAACCTTGGCTAGAGGAAAATAAATCCCCTTTGCCCCTTGCTAGACAGTTGGTTCATCATGACCTGCATCACAAACCTTTGAGATCCTTGAAATGGGTTAGTCCTTATGCAGGATGTATGCAATGTTATAATGGTATGATGTCATGGTAAAGGCACACCACAAGTATTCACAAAAGGAAAACATGGTAAAAGCACACAAGTCACACAAGAGCCCTTAGATTTCAGGCTGGCATGAAGTTTAGGTACTACCCTCTTTCAGTTTCAGTTGGTTAAGACCTGTCCTAAAAAATAGTAACCGGGTTCTAGAGGATCTCAATATCATTGACTACCCTCGATCGGTCATAACTCCAGCTTAGCAACCTTTTCTTGCGGCCGGAACGATCGCGAGAGTTTAGCCTCAATGAGTGTAGCATATTGCTACTGTTCTATGGCCAAGTTGGTCAATTTAAGGTTCTAAGGTCAGTTGGTGCTTAATGACTCCTCAGAACACCCATATTCTCCTCGTTCCAACACAAGGGATATCGGTACAGACCAAGGTGTCACACCAACGTAGCTACTGCTTCACCCGTGTCGGTCTACGCTGGACAGGTCCCTCACAGTTTATTGCTACTTACCTAAAGGGTATTCCCCAGATCCGGGGTAGGATCTATGAAACTCCGATACAAGCCCACAAAGATAAATCATACAGAGCATGCAATTGAAAACATGGTGATCTAATCCTAAGGTACACCTCACTTTTTATAACAGTTTCCCCAGCAGAGTCACCAGTTCTGTGATCGACAGAAATATAACTGACTGTTTTGGAATGCTGGTTCACGAAATGTCGCGGTAAGCAAGAGTCGCCACCGTCTTTTATTTTGTCCAACAAGGAAAGGACAAAAGCACATCAAAATTCCTTTTTGAGATGTTTCTCGGTTCGGGAGGTAGATTATAGAAAGGGAAGGTGTTAGCACCATTTCTATCTGTGGTTATCCACGGGCTCTTAGGTACTTGCTCACTATGTTTTCAAAAGTGTTTTGCTTTTCTTGTGTTTGTGGGTTTTGAAAAAAAGTTTGTTTGAAAACTTCATTTTAACTCTTGTATCAATCCTCAAGAGTGTATGAAGTGTTGTTTGAAAACTTTTGTCAGAAAAGTGTAAGTGCGAAAAGTATTTTTTGTTTTGAAAGAGCAAGTACCTGAGAACCTCTACCTACTCAAAAGAAATTAAGCTATGTAAATGTCCTTTAGACAGTACTATCCCATTATTGAGAAGTAGGTAGCACTGTCGTTGGAGTTATTCGGGTCAATTCGATTATAGGGACATGTGATCACCAAAGCAATAGTAGGACGCCTTAGCGGTAACCCTAATGTCCTAGATCCTTTTTATCCGAGGCAACCGTTTCGAGGCAACTTGGATCTTTAGACAAGAAGGCGACCTCTAAAACACCCTATACTCAATGACCACGTCGAGGCAACCAAGTGAGGCATACCCTAGGAGTGGCATGTGCGAGTGTGTCAGGATTCAGTTAAGTTATCTTTGCAAATGTTATGGTGAGCTACGTTTTGATTTTAATTTCAGAGATAAGTCTTGTCATGCATAGCCTAGTTAACATACATCTAGCAGTTTAAATATTGCGGAAAATAAATCTACGCTATTACAAGGCGTCGGGTATTTACATCGCCAAAAACAAACCCTTTGAAAAATAAATTGCGGAAAATAAAAGAAAGCGATAAAAAGTCCTAATTAAAGCTATTACATCCTCGGAGCAATTACATAATAATGATCAAAAATATATGTGCGCGAGAGAAATTGAATTGGAAAAGTCCTTAGGGTTTTGACCCTTTTTTTTGAGAAAGAAAGAAGTTTTTGTTATTTTCATGCATTTAATTAAATTAAACCTAAGCTAATGAATTAATTAAATAAGAAATTTTTTTGAGTTTTTTATGTTTTAAGGAAATAAATAAAAAGTAGTCAAAAGTTAGTAAGAACCCTAATTCTAGTTTATTTTAAATTATGGAGAAAAAGTTAAAATTAACCCTAATTAAACTAAATTAATTTGTTAGTACTTATTTACAAAAATAATGAATTAAAGGTGAAATTAATAAATAATAATAAAAATATTATATTTTATGTTTTCTGAATTTTATTATAAAAAAAAAGTTAATTTGGTTAATTAAATAATAATAATAATAATAATTAGTAAAATAGTTAAATAAAGAAGAAAAAAGAATTAAAAGAAGAATAAACCAAGAGGGGGTGCTGGCCCAATATGGAGGTATATTCTGGAATTTCTCAGGCCCATTAACTGCAAGCCTCTTTGACCTTGGTGATTATCCAGGCTCATGGTTGACTGGGCGTATGATGATCATTCAGCTTTGGCCATTGGATCTGTGCCTTGATACACATGGCGCTTGGATATTTAGGGCACATGGTAGACCCCTTCCTGAAACCTGCATGCAATTATATGAAGAAAAATAGAAACAAATATTTTGGGGGACCTGGGATTCGAACCCAGGTCCCAATGTTTCCAAGCCAGCACGCTAACCACTCCACCATCACGCTTTAGTCATTAGTAAAATAAAGGGCAAATATTATATTAAGAAACAAACCACTAAGCTGTAAAACAAATAAAACACGCTCCTTTTTTGAATTAACCAATGGGAGGTTAACACCTAGTAATCTTCTTCCTTCGTTCTTCATAAAAACACATTAGATAGCGGTGGTTTTTAACCCCCACAATATGCCATGAGGAAAAATAGCGATTAGAGCTATGGTTAATATAAATATTTCGCGATGGTTTCATCGTGTTCGTCTGGTTCTCATGAATCCAGTCATTGGTCTTAGTGGTCTCAATTTTTCCTGGTTTAGGAATCCCCAATTTCAAAGCTTATGAACCCTAAAACTTGTTCATGGCATCTTTGGATTATGTGTGTTATAACTCAATTAACTTATGCCATTAGCTTCTTATGGATTCAAGCAATGCAAAACAAACAAGAAATCATGTTAAATGCGCATGAAATAGACAATACGATTCTGGAAAAAAGCTCCAAACCGTGGTTCTGTAATGGATGATTCTTTGAGCTTTAGCGTGTGAATTCAATTGAAAATTATCCCTGGGACCTCCTGCAATGTGTTAGAATCAATAAAAAGCTTTGAATCGCCCTGGAATATAGAAATCAGTTTTTCAATTTTCTAGGAATTTTTCAATATGGCTATGGCTTTGTCTGCAGCTTTCTCACGTGTCTTGCATTAGGGTTTGCTTGCATATATATAGAGGAATGGAATTAGGTCAAAATCTTGAACAAAAATCCATTGCAATGATGATTGAATATTTGATTGAAAATGAAATCTTTTTGCATTTTCATGATTGAACAAAGTTGCCAATTTTGGAGATTTTGCATCTATGACTTGGTGCACTAAATTGCCAGCCTTTTTAGGTCATATTTGCTTCACAAAAAGATTGAAAAACCAAATCTTTGTATTTTCCTACAATTTAAATTAATTAAATGAATTAATATTAATTAAAAATCCAATTAATCAATAAAAATAAGAAAATAAATTCAATTAAGCTTGATGGGTCGTGCATAGGCCATGGATGAAGTTTCAAGAAGAGATTTGAGGCCCATTAGAAAAATCAAGGTGTTTTGAGAAAAGTTGACTTTTGCAAATTCATAAAAATCTCCCAACTTCTCCAATGCATATCTTGCTCAATTTTGATCATATGACCATGTTCTTAGACATTTTGGAAAGCACTTGAAGTCCTATAACCAATACCTTTGGTCCCATGTCATTTGGATTTACCAATCTCAAGTTATGGCCTTTGACTTAAAGTTCATTTTTGTTGACTTTGAATTTGACCTATAATGTAGAAATTGATAACTTTTTGTGAGAGCATTTCTTGGACTTGGAATGTGAAGATGGATTGTAGGAAATGGCATTCCCTTAAAAATGAGCATTGGATGGGATTTTTCTGATAAACCATGAAAAAGTTATGCCCTAGTCAAAGTACAGTTGACTTTTCTACTGTCCAAAAATAGTAACTTTTGCATCTTTGATGATTTTTGAGCTATGCTTGTGGAATCATGATCAAGACTTGATCAAATGATGATTGTGAACTCAAAATAAGATGTTGACCAAAAAATCTGACTTTTGACTACAAAATGACCATTTTGCCCTTGCAGTTGACTGTGGATCAAATAGAGCTTTTGACTGTGCAAATTGGCCCTGTGAGTCTTGAAACTTGGTATATAGGTGCTTGAGAATGTATATAGGCCTATGAGACTTGATTGAATCATTGAAAACCCCAAATTCCTTGAAAGAACCAAAACCCTAATTTTGACTGGCTTAGGAGGTGGTCTGACTGTCTAGCTCTTGAGCAATTTTGAGGATCATTCTTGACAAATCTTGAGGAATATGGGAGGGCAAATTTTGGGGTACAACATACAGACAGATGAATATCATCAACTATCTACATGACCAGACAACATTTCCTCAGAGATTGAATTCTGACAAAGCATTTCCTCGAAGACTGAATTTCGACAAAGCATTTCCTCGGAGAATGAATTCCAACAAAGAATTTCCTCGAAGACTGAATTTAAATAAAGTATTTCCTCGAAGACTGAATTCCGACAAAGCATTTCCTCAGAGACTAAATTCTGACAAAGCATTTCCTCGGAGACTGAATTTCGACAAAGTATTTCCTCGAAGACTGGATTTCGACAAAGCATTTCCTTAGAGACTGAATTCCGAAAAAATATTTCCTCGGAGACTGAATTCCGATAAAGAATTTCCTCAGAGATTGAATTCCGATAAAGCATTTCCCCGAAGATTGAATTTCGAAGGAGCATTTCGATAGAGAATTTTGACAGTTTAAGTCAACCAAAGATTTATTTTAGTTAAAGTCAACAATATTTGGATGGAATCTATAATCCCATCTCAAACGATTCTCTGTCACTTCCCCAAATGGCATCTATATGCGCATTCCTGATGCAATCAGCCAACAACATCATCATCTTGCACAGGCGAGTGCAAATTTCTGGGCACTTGAGTGTTCAATCATCTTCTAACTTCAAGTCAAAAATGGCGAACATGCCAATCTAATTCTTCAGGTTTAAGAAGATTGAATAGAGGCAGTTTTTGTACCCTCACATTCTTCTAAAAGCATTCTTTCAAGGCTCTTCAAATAGTCAAGACACTCAAGGGTTGACTTATCAAAATGCACCTCCTAAACCAAAGGCCTATAACTAGGGTTTGAAATTTCTCAAGGAAATTTGGTTTGCAAAGGTCTCAAATGGATTCCGTGGATCTTCATAGGTCCTTAAAAAGGTTCATGTCATGTTTCAAGCCCTACATCACTAGTTTTCTCAATCAATGGCTCAAACGCTTGAAAATCAAATATATTGTTGAAAATGTCAACTATGGTCAACATGCAGTCAAACTTCAATATTTTTGGTCAACATTAACATTTAGAGGTGATATTCATCATTTGATCAAGGGTTGATCATGATTCCCCAAGGAAGCCCTCAAATCATCAAAAGTCAAGATTTGTTAAATTAGGATTTCCTCAAGAGAATCAACTGAACTTTGACCAGGCATAACTTTCACATGCTTCATCAACTTTTCTCCAACCAAAGCTCATTTTGAAGAAAATTCAATTCCCTGCAACTTTGTCTTTTTTCTCAAGTCCAAAAGTTGCTTCATTTGGAAGATATGAGCTCACACATTATAGGTCATTTTCTAAAGTCAACAAAAGACACTTTTTGGAAAGGCAGTTTACATCAAGATAATATATTTAAAAGCACAAATGATAAACATAGAGATTGTAGAGGACCTCTTGGGATTTCCAAAAAGTCAAAGATCATCCTTAAAAGGTGACAATTGAGAAAGTTATGGTTTGCATAAGTTGGGTAAATTTGTGAAAATGCATGAAGTCAACTTTGAGCAAAATTGCATTTTTAGGTTAATGGACCTAAAGTTTAGGGTTTAAACATGTTTGTGACATGCCCAAGGACCTCTAAACCTAACCATGCCCTAGTGTAATTTTTATTTTTGTTTATTTGAATATTTATTCATTTAAATATGAATTAAATCACATAAAGAGAAAAAAACTAATGGGCTAAGCATGTAAGGCTTATGGGCTAGATTTTATGAATCCCAAATACGTGCAATACACATAAAGAATGTTCGGGTTCATCCCCAAACAGAAATGGCAAGAATGCAACATAAATGGGTAATTTTAAAAATTTGATTTTTGTTCTAAAGGCTATGGTTATTGCTGATTATTTCCATGTTGGACTACTCTTCTATTCCCTCTATATATACATAACATTGCAAGCAAGAGAGGACATGCATAGAAGGCTGCATGCAAGCTCTACAAAATTTCACAAAAAACATCAAAAGTTGTAAAATTCAAAAACCAACCTCTAGCCTTCCTCAATCAAAACCAGGCTCCACAACGTGTTCCTGAGGCTCCCAGGACACATCTCTATTCTTCTCAAGGCCTGAAGCACTCTGAAATGCATGAACCAAGTTACTCCAATTGGGTAAAATATCTTAATCGTAAACTCGTAATTCTCGCGTTATAAATTGTTTTTAAATACTCATACATGTTCATATTGATGCTTAGATTGTTTTAGAATCATTTCCTTTGAGTTTTGATGCAGGAATCCAGTCCTGCAATTATTAGGGTTTAAGAACTCTTGAGCTTCGGATTTTACCCTATAGGTCATTTTAGACAAAACCAGTGCCATGGTTAGATTCACAGCATATGATTTAGCTGTTAAATATATATATTTAACTGTTAGATGTATGCTTAATAGGATTGCATGAGAAGATCTAAAAACAAACACTCGCACACGCAAACCTCTAAGGTACCTCCACTTAGTGCCTTCGGAATAAAACAGTCACGTCTCTCGAACGTGGGACGCTTTAGCAAAGACCCTCAGTTAAAAATCTGTAGTCCCTCGATGGCCCTTCGATAATTCCTTCGGTAAATGATGTAGTCCCTTATGATAAAATTGCTAAAGTGCCCTACGACTTGCCTTCATGACCGTACGATGACCCTCGCCTATCCCTTAAAACATCCAACGATAGGGCTACCAACTGACTAATGGTAGGATAAAACTGTCTAAAGGAAAAGAGGAAAAGAACAAAGATTATTCGAGTAGGTAGATAGCTTATAGTTGCTTGCTCATAAAAACAAACAAAACAATTTTCACACATATACAAACTCTTTTCTAAATATTTTCAAAGACAAGAAACACTTTATATACATTCTCAACGATACGAGAAACATTACAAAGTTTGCCACACTAAGACGTCTTTTCAAAAATATTTTCAAATACACTTACACAAAAAAGCATTTTCAAAGTGAGCTATCAACTAAGAGCCCGTAGATAACTACAGATGGAAAGGGTCCTAAAACCTTCCCTTTCCACAACCTACCCCCCGAACTAAAAATCTTTAAAAAAGGATTTCCTGTTCTTTTCACCCTTTCTTTTGTCGGATAAAAGAAAAGTCGGTGACGACTCTTGCTAACTGCAACATTTGCGATAAAACGCATAACTAATAAAGTCAGTTCTCCCACCGTATTAAAATGTCTTATTCTAGTGAAGAAACTATATTTGATATGTTTATGAGGACTACTCCTCCTCTCTTAGATGATGTGGAAGAACTTCAACTTGCCTTGGTTAGGATACAATAAGAAAAGGAAGCATGGAAGAAATAGATCCTGAATTTGGAGGTGTCCTACTCAACATGATTGAAAGAGAATGATGACTGAATTTAGAGTCTTGAGAGTCATGTTATGGAGATGATGGAGAAGCAAGAGGATTTATTTTCCTCTGGAGCTCATCCAGGCCCCAATTACCCATTTTCTGATTCTGGTGGACGAAAAGTAGTCACCAACAAGTATGTAGAAGAGAACAAGAAATTGAAGGGTCAAATTGCAAGACTCAAGGGAAAGCGTCAGCGTGTGGAGAGATCTTCATCAGATTTGACTCATTAGGATTTTTAAATTGTATCTTTATTTCTCTTGTACTTAGGATTATTGAAACTTTTGCTAAAAGTCGTAATCCATTCCAAAGTTATTATTAAAGTGAGATTTTTCAGTATTTCCAAATGTGTTATTACTTCAATATTTGAAATTGTTTATGATTCTTTGAGTTCGTTAAATAAACATAATAAAACATATGCATTGCATATCATGCATCATTTTGCAATATTTTTGCATTCTTATCTTTCGCAAGTGTCTTACTTATTTCTCTGCTTTGTTTAGTCGGCAAGTTGTCCCATCTCTATAATACTCTAGCTAATTATAGAAAGTAGATGGAAAAACTTGAACAAGAGAATTGTAAAATGCATGAAAAAGTTACTACTTTGAGAACCGGTATGGAAAACCTTTTGGTAGAGTCGTTGGTGGCTGCTCAGAATCAGCCACCACCTCCTCCTCCTTCGTCTCCTCATGCTACTCAACCATAGTAGACGACCGTTATTTCAGAGGTTTTGTCAGTTCCCATATTTGTTACTCCAGTTACTATAACTCAGTATCGTATGCCTCGCGGCTACCCGTGGGGAATGCCTGAGAATTTCATGCCAAAAGGTTACAATCCTGCTGCTCAAGTTGCTCCATTTGTTAAAACTACTGCTGCTTTTGCACCTTTTGTGGTGCATGTTGTCTCTGTTCCTAATAATAAGATTTATCATGTTGCACCTCTTACGGTGAATGCTATGCCTGTTATTAATGATGAAGTTTATCATCCTGCTCCTCCACCAAGTGAAAGTTTGGGCTTTTATGACCAAATGGATGATTTTCAGGATAAATCCAATAAAATGCAGAAATAATTGAAGGCCCTCTGAGGGAAAGAGTTATTCGGACAGATGTCAGTGACCTCTACTTAGTTCCTAATGTGAAAGTGCCAACAAAGTTTAAGGTGCCAAAATTTAAGAGTACAAGGGAAACTCTTGTCCCCCTGACCACCTGGTGATGTATATCATAAGGATGTCCACTCATACTGATGACCAACATTTTCTTATTCATTTCTTCCAGGATATTTTAACTGGTGCTACCTTGAAATGGTATATGGGATTGGACAGTAGCAACATCCTCACATTCAATGATTTGGATGAAGCTTTCGTGAAGCAGTATAAGTATAACATGTTTATGGCGCCTGACTGTGACCAATTGAGAGTGATAGCTTAGAAATATAAGGAATCATTTAAAGAGTATGTGCAGCATTGGCACGAGGTTGCCTTCCAAGTGGTACCTCAAATGGGAGAGCAAGAAATGACTAAGGTCTTCTAATTAGAAAAATAGCAAGTGTATCATTTTGCCTCTTTTAATAACAGGGAAAATTCCCTGAATGTCGGTCTCAAGGCATGTACATAATTATCGATTTTAATGTGAGGTTCAATTAAACAAAACTTAATTTGGGGTTTGGTTTGGTTATTATACTTAACAATAATTAAGAATATGCGAAGGTAAGTTATGGATTTTTTACTAGTGTGAATACTATGCTAGGGGTGAGTGTGTTGTTTGCCTTGGAATGACCTTCATTGCTGATCTCTTCTACCAGTTCATTACCTTCAACTACCGGCCCTTTAGATTATTTTCCCCTAAGTCCTTCGTGAGAAAACCTTTAACCATACATCCTAAATCCTAATTCCTTATAAATATCTGATGGAGTCAAGTCTTTATCTTATCAAGGGTTAAATTCGGTGACTATAGGGTATCCCTAATCCTAGGTGAAATCTACTATGGCCTAATCATACAAAAACCTTAACAACCGCGGTTCAGCTGGTTGCTAACTGTAACTCAGTCCTAATTGGTCCGATCTGGAAAACATTAGAAACCTTGAACGATTAAATTGAAAGGAAACTATTGTATTCAAAATCAATAATTCATAGTTAATACATTTGAAAATTAGGGACACCCCCTAGCATTGGGGAATTTAGCCGCACATAATATTCAAAGAGATCTCAATAATAATAATGATAAACATTACACAAATTAGTGGTGAACTTTGATCTTCAATTACAATCTTAAATAATTCATCAGGGTTCAATGGCTTTCCCTCTGAATTCACTATTATCTGGAGAGAAAAAACAAGGCATTTGGAAGTTTCATTCATGTGATTTACTTGAAATGCAAGCAACAAGTACAAAGTGTGAAATTCAAATTACAAAGCCTTATTCAAGATATCCAATTTCATTAAAAAAAATCAAAATCTATTCAAGATCATTCAAATTCATACATGTTTAACATTGTCTGAAGTTCATCCAAACACATTTCAAGCATGAACAAAAAGTCATTACAAAATATGCTATAATGCTTTAAGTGATTACATTAACTCATCATCTCTACAAAAATATCATAAAAAAGAATTAATCTTTGCCTAGTGGTTCCTAAAAGTATGCTATCTTGGTCTTCTAAGTTCCTCTCCTCTTGATCATCTTCAATATTGCTTCCATGTGGGAACTTCAATATTTCTACCTCTTTGCCTTTGAACCGGGTCTGCAAAATAAAATCGATCCAATTCAAATTTCTGCCTATTCTAAAAGAACAGAATTCAGACAAGCTTCACAAACAAAATTCTAGCCCTGCACAATCAAGTTAATTCACATGAAAGCCTATTCTATCCTAGATCAAATGTCTAGACTTTGTCTCTAGCGTATTCATGCCAAGCTTCAACAAATCGCAAGGTCACGTACTAGCTGCCATGCAAACAGAAATCAACCAATGTCATCATGAGATTAAGAGCAAACAAGTTACACCCTGCATCATAGCTTCAAACCAGCTCTAACTATCATACCAAATTATTTTTTTAACCCGACTGACTCCTAACAGAACTAACAGCATTTAAACAACCATTAAACAGTTAGTAACTAACTCTCAACTAATTTTCTAACCATTAAATAACACTTCAAAAAATCTGTAACTAACAGAGTTAATCGAATTCCTAACTAACAACCCACTAACTATAACTAAACCGGGTATAGTACAATAGAGTTAACAGGATTTCTGAATAACAAAACTCAATTCCCTAACCTTCTCTCCAATAGAAAACAAAATTATAGCTAACCTCTAACTAATTAATCACCACCATCAGATTCTCTAACTGATTCCTCTCATCAAGTGGCCCTGTTTCACTTCCCTCTAATTGACTTCTTCACTTTCTAGCTATATAACATAATTCTTAAAACATAAGCAGGGGGAATTGATTATTCAAAAAACCATAATAGATTCACACATATAATTGCTCATAGAAAAAGAAAACAGAGAAACTCGCCATCATATTTCATTCTTCATTTTTCCTGGAGGAATCACCAAAAAAAACTAGAAAATTCTCCAATCTTTCTCTTTGAAAAATTCACGCAATCTTCATCTCCGACATTCACTCTCAACTCTCCCTGTATCCACTCTCCAATTCTGAAAAGCATCACAATAAAATCTCTCTTCACTCTCATCTTCTTTCTTCTATATTTGCAGTCTTTATCCCTTTCATTGGCAGCTTCATCCATCTTCAAACCTTTGCATCTTCATCCACCGAAAAATCAAGAAAACTCTCTCTTCTTCTTTAATAAAATCTTAGATCTTCACCACCTCTGCGCTTCAACCATCATCAACTTCCGCAATTTCTCTGTATGCTCATCAATAATCCGCAACTTCAGTCTTCACGCCTTAAAATGCAATAACCGTGATCTTTCTCTCTGAATCTGCAACGTCGCAATAACCTCTCTCACCAATAGCAATCGACCAAAACACAGGGCAAATTCCGAAATTGCAGAAAAGGAAGAAGAGGTGAAAAGTGAATCGCATAAGTAATAATTCAGAAGATTACCTTGTTTCATTGCCATTTTTCTCGTCTCCCTCGAGTTGAAAGATCACGGGATGTTCTTCGGTCGGTAATATTCGCCTTTCATAATTGTCAGTTCTCTTATCTTTCTTGCTGGAGTTTGTTTTTGTTGCGAATTGAGAAGAGAGAGTCAGATGGAGGAGTTTGATACGGAGGTTTGAGAGTCAGAGATGAATACTTCATACTAGATAGGGCCTTCGCAATGAGGTATTAGATAGGGTGAATAGATCATCGTTCGCAGAAGGAGGAACATCGGTGAGCAGTGGAATAAGGCATCGATGCAGGGAACCATAGGCCGCTGCTGCGTCATTTCATCCGCTTCTTGTTTTTTTTTCTTTTAAATTTTTTTATTATATAATAAAACACAGTTTTGAATAAAAAAAACTTTGGTGATGATAATTGGGCTTGGACTTCACACACTTCCTTAGGCCCGTCCTCATTTTTTGTTTCGTGAGCCTAATTTCGTTCAGCAAAAAAAAGGGGTTGTTACTGGACTCTAGTTGCTGGACCATGCGCCTATTGCATGATACTCACTCTTTTGAGCCCGTTCTTTGCAACAAAAACAATGCCATAGATCATACTGCTAGGCCTAGAATCAGATTACTTTAGCATACCTCCTGCTTACGGATTTCACCCTTGAGTTTATTCTTCTAGTATTTTCTTTTAAATAATTTTGTGAATAGTTTAGATTTGCTTGTATTTTTTTCTTTTAAATGATAAAAATAATAAATTCAAATATAAAAATTTGTTTGTTTTTTTATTTGATTTTAGGAAGTAAATCTCGATTATCCGATTATATTTGAGATTGGTAATTCACCTTTGCTTGTTGAGATTTGAGTTTTACGCAGGTTTATTGTGCGAAATAAGGATGCGCTAGAGATTTTGATTGTGATTTATTTTCACATTGATGATTTTTTGACGCTTATTCTAAGCACTTGATTTCTGACTCATTTCTTTGATTAGTGAAGCTTTCGCAAAGATCTTCAGGTTTCGTTGTTTTGATATGATTTGCTACGGATTGGTATACATTTGGTATTTTCTCTTGTTTATCTCATTTCAGCATTTACTGCTTTTTAGAAATCATGTAAAGTAGGAAACAGGAAATAAAGAGCGTGCGCTCGAAGTCACTGTTTAAATACCTGTAGCAGGTATTCCGCACTTCATTTGCTATGTGTGTTGTGCTTGTGTTTATTTCCTTGATTGTTAATCGATGAGTCACTCAATTTAGAAATTGAGATCACGACTTCTCTCTCAGTGCATGCTCCCTATAGGATTTTATCGCTTTCCTTGATTTCTTGTTGATCGATGAGTCACTCAATTTAGAAATTGAGATCACGACTTTTCTCTCATTGCATGTTCTCCGTAGGATAGTTTTTGTTAGACTTTCTTTGGTATGCTATCCTAGATAGGATCTCTCTAGGTGTTCTCTCTAGAGCTTGTTGGCTTGCTTGTTTAATTTCGTCTTTGTGTGCATGTTTTGAGATGATATACCCTCGGCATGTTCCCTTAGGAGCTCTCGATTCAACTATAGATGATAATTCGAGATATACATAGTTTTAGGTGATAGACCATTATTATGCTCCTTTAGGACTTCTTGATTCATCTATAGATGATGAGTTGAGATAGACATTAGGATTGTTATCCAAGCATGTCAACTTAGGGTAGAGATTTTCCTTCAAAGCTCAACCATAGGACCACCATTGTATAATAACATTAGGGATAGATTTAGGTTAGTCTCCCCTTAGACTTTTCTTTCTCCTTTTGCATTTGCATTAAAACTAAAAACTTCTTTTTTCTTGAAAACTTCAAAATACTTAAAAACTACGGATGTGAATCATACCTTTGTTAAGCATGGGAAATAATAAGTTGGTCTCTTCTCGATCTTATTGATTTTCTGTTCTAAGCCTTGGTGTGGTTCAAGTCTCAAAGACTTATTTCATAAATAAGTAGAGAAATGACTAATATCTCTCTCTTGAGATTAATTGGCTGTTATCCACAGCAAAAACACCAACAAATATAAACTTTTTTGCCTTTGGGCTTTTCTTTCAAGAACTTTTCAAAAGAACATGTTGATTCACTTCTGTGCTGATGCGTAAGTCTCCAAAGGTCGGGTTGGAGCAGAAGGCGAAATTAATATTGTTCATTAAAAAATACAAACCAACAAAAACATTTGAAGCCGAACTATGGTTGCTCTGATTCTTTAAAAGGGATACGTAGGCATCGGGGTAGGGCCCGAACGAGCACAACTTTTATTTTCCCTACATTCTTTTCTACTTTCTTTTGCAAGCATTCCTTGTACAAATTAGATATATATTCTTACACATCCATAAGACAGACAACAAGAATGGACCATAGAATACTACGGGCGTGTGGGGTGCTAATACCTTCCCCTCGCGTAACAGACTCCCTTACCCAATCTCTCGGTCGTTTGATCGTGATTTTACCCTTCTCGGGTTTACTCGATGTTTACTTTTCTCTTCATGTGGGATAAAAAACATTCGATGACGACTTTGTTGATTTCATTATCAGTTGATTGTTCAGCCAGTTATTTCAATTGGAGAATTCACTAGGGATGATAGATTGACCTATTGTTGGTCCATCCCGGAGTCGATCCTACCTCTTGTTTTCTTTTCCTTGGGTGTTTATTTTTATGCTTTCAATTTATTCATTTGTACATGTTTATCTGAGCATATATTTGCATTGCATCTTTATAGTTTTCCATATACTACTGCTGTGTTGGTTTCCGTGTTTCTTTGTTGGATTGGTGTTACTATGAGGTAAAAGGCCCAATACCCAGGCCAACTGACAATTAATAGGAACACTAGGACTAGAGTGGAACATGACTAATAGGGGATGTAGATTACCCTAGATGGTTGTGTCGTCCAGGCTCAGATGAGGTTTTAATGAGTTGTTATCATTATCACGTATTCTCAAGTGAACCCGTGATTTTGAGTTACCTTTGCTTACCCTGGCCTAGTTTTCACCCGTGAGTGGGGAGGGACTTGATTATTACAGGTATAGATGGTGACTATGTTCTGATGGTGATTGTTGTACCCCAAAATTTGCCTTCCCATATTCTTCAAAGATTGCAAAGAGCATGCTTCAAAATTCCCCAAGGGTTGCACAGTTCAAGGGCCTCCTAACAGTCAAAAATTAGGGTTTTGGTTCTGACAAAGAAAATGAAGTTTCCAAGGGTCCAATCAAGTCCCACATGCCTATAAACATGGTCAAGCATCCTCATACCAAGTTTCAAGACTTACAGAACAAAATTGCACAGTCAAAAACCCTAATTGCCCAACAGTCAACTACAGGGGAAAAATGGTCATTTGACAGTCAAAAGTTCAAATTTTTGGTCAACATCTCATTTTGAAGCCATAAACATCATTTGATCAATTCTTGATCATGATTCTCAAAGCTTGGCTCAAAAAGTCTCAAGATGCAAAAGTTTCCATATTTGGACAGTTGAAAAAGTCAACTGTAACTTGACCAAGGCATAACTTCCACATGGTTTATCAGAAAAATTCCATCCAAAGCTCATTTTGAAGAGAAAGACATTTCCTACAACTCCTCTTCACACTTCAAGTCCAAGAAATGCTCTCACAAAAAGTTATCAATTTCAACATTATAGGTCATTTTCAAAAGTCAACAAAAAGGGACTTTAAGTCAAAGACCATAACTTGAGATTGGTAAATCAAAATTACATGGGACCAAAGGCATTGGTTAGAGGACTTCAAGACCTTTCCAAAATGTCAAAGAACATGATCAAAGCTTAAAAATTGAGCAAGATATGCCTTGTGGAAGTTGGGAAATGTTTGGGTATTTTGAAAAGTCAACTTTGCTTCAAATGCCTTAAAATTGCTAATGGGCCACATTTTCTTCCAAGATTCATCATCCAAAGCATATGCACGACCATTTGGTCCAAAGGGGATTTATTCATCATTTTTATTTATTTATTTGAATTTTTAATTGCTATTAATTCATTTAATTAATTAAAATATGGAAAAAATACTAAACAAATGTATGTGAATATTTTTATGCAGTATAATCACTCATGATTCACTCAAGATTCGTGCACAACTCAAATTGGGAAGATTGGCTATGATTGACATCAAAAACATGTGAAAAAGATTTGAAAAATTATGCATGAAAATCAAATATTCATTCCATCAATGCAAGGATTTTTTGGATCAAAAACTCAACCCTAATCCATCCTCATATAAGTGTGATCAAAACCTAATGCCAAGAGACCTCTAAGCTGCGCCCCATCTGAAGAAACAACTTTGCACTTTTTCAAGAAAATTCTAAAACTGAAAACACGATTTCAAGGAGTTTCAAGGCAAAACATTGATTCCATTGCATTCCTGAGGCTTCAAGGAAGGTTTCTGGATCAAAACCATTAGCTCTAACGCAAGGAATTGGTAGAACGACTTCGTCCCGTTCATGTTTTTTTTCATATTCATGTATCATGATTCACGCATTATTGTCAATTTTTAATGTTTGATTTATATTCAGTTAACCATTCTAAAGCTAACCATATGTTTTAATTGAGTTTTCATGCATCGTACGAAGAATCACCATTGAAGCACTCTAGGGTTTCAGACTTGCAAAATTAGGGATTCCCTCGTCCAGAAAAATTAGACCCTAAGACCAGGACTGTTGGATTCAGAAGCTTCATGTGAATCGTTTCCATACCTCGCGATTAATTTATGATTAACAGGGAGCTAATCGCTATTTTTGTATGCAGCACTTAGTGGGGGTTTAAAACCCCCGCTAACTAGTTTGTTTTTTCAGGCCAAAACGAAGAATAGGTGGGGAAGACAATGCGTGTAGGCTTCTGAGTGGTCCATTCAAACTTTAGCGCGTTTTTTGAGTTAATGTTACTAGCGTGTTTTGTTATATACATTATTTACTATCCACTAATGTTACAAAGAAAGCAAATGGTTCAGATGGTTGGTGCGTTGTCACATAAGCACTGGGACCTGGGTTCGATTCCCAGGTCCCCTCACTTCCTTAATATGTTTTGGTTCCATGAGATTCTATGCAGCTTGCTCCCTGAAGACCACCATACACCCATAATCCAGACGTGCCACATGGCCACTGAGGGCAATCCAAGGGTCCTGATCTGATGAACACCATGGATACTGGTCAACGCACACGCACGCTCCCTGAAAAGTCAAAAAAAGGCCTCCAAAGATGGGCCAGAATTGCTGGATCACACCTCCAGTTTGGGGACAGAACCCCCCATTGGTTTGCTTTTTCATTATTTTTTTATATTTTTCTATTTTATTTGTTTTAATTAATTTTATTTTAATTCTTTAAATCAATATTTTCATAACATAAAAAATATAATAAAAAATCAGAAAGTCACAAAAATAAAATATATTTTATTTAAATGCTAATTTGTAAATAAATGTCATCAATTAGTTTTTTTAAATTCTAGGATTAACTTTAATATTTCTCTTAATAAACTTAAAAAAATTGTAGAATCAGGGTTTTATTACTTTTATCCTTTTTTCCTTTTTTCACCATATTAATTATTAATTATTAATTATTATTTTTGTAAATAAAAATTGCATTAATTAATTAGATTAATTTTAGATTCAATTTTAACATGTTTTTTTTTTAATAAACTAAAAATAGCTAGAATTAGGTTTTAAATTCCATTTAATTCTCATAAAAATCCATAAATGCAAAAACTCGAAAAATCTTTTCTTTTTATTTTAATTTAATTAATTTCATAATTACAATTTAATTTCCTTAAAAGGGTCCAACGCCCTCGCGTTTCCAATTTTTATTCTCTTCGCGCATTTTATTCTTATTTCTTTTTTGTAAATATTCATGTAATTCTCCCAAAGCCATGTAATAGATCAATTAGGGTTTTTTATATTTCTCGCACTTTATTTTATTTTAAATCGGGTCCTGGATTAAATTTGGCGATGTGGACCCGCGCCTTTGTAATAGCGTAGGAACTTTTAATTCCCGCAACTTTTAACTGTTAATAAATTTGCCTGCAAGAATGAATGTCAAAATAAAAATAACGCGTAGATCGCCAATACATGATAAGACAAAAATAAATGAACATGACACACAAATCACACACCACCCCTAGGGTACGCCTCACTGTTGCCTTTCCCCTCGAAAGGTGATCGTCGATTAGAAGATGTTTTAGTAAGTCCTCATGATCCGGGAACCTGGCATGAGGGTAGCTTCTAAGGTGCCTTCTTATTACTCCGGTGATCACCATGTCCCGAACCTCGAATTGACCCGAACACCTCCAACGGTGGTGCTACCTACCTCTCAATGGTGGGATGGCACTACCTTAAGGACATTTACACAGCCTAATTCCTTAGGGTAGGTAGATGACTCATGGATACTTGCTCTATTCAAAAACAAATCAAAAAACTCTTTTTACACCGAAACTTTCAAAAAGCTTTCAAAACAATTTTTCAAACACTCTTAAGGACTGATACAAGAGTCGATTTGAAACTTTTAAACGAAACTTTTTCAAACCCACGCACATTTTGAAAAGCAAAATTTTTGAAAACACAAATGAGCAAGTATCTAAGAGCCCATGGATAACCATGGATAGAAAGGGTGTTAACACCTTCCCTTTCTATAATCTACCTCCCGAACCGAGAGCAATCTCTATAAGGAATTTTTCTGTGCTTTTGTCCTTTCCCTTTGGAGAAAATAAAAGACGGTGGCGACTCTTGCTTCCGCGACATTTCGCGAACCAGCGTTAAATAGTCAGTTCCAGATCCACCGATCACAGTGACCATATTATTCTCTTGATAGTTATGGTTCTTTGGTTATGTTCTAGACCTTTGATCATGATATATTCAACTTGGCCAAAGACTATACAAAGGTTATGCATGGTACTTGGTTCCGTTGTGTTCTAAAATTTATGTCAAACCTTTGATCCTGTGATATTTCAGATTATTCAGCAGATTTTTACACCAGTTATCCAGAGGATTGAACAATTGCTAGGCTGAACTTTTGAACCTAAGGTTTTGCACTTGCATCATAGCATATTTACCTTTTACAAAAGAAATGTGTAAAAAAATGTATGCATGAAAAAGTTAACACATGTTCTTCCTATTTCCAAGGAATCGTGCTTGTGAACATTATATTGTGTTTGTCCATCTCTTACTGGATCAAAATTGAAATTAAAAGCATGTGGGTTCCTTGAAAATGAATGAACATGGCATTGCATCCACTCATTCACCTCATGCAACTTCATGCATTCATAACAGGTACTTAGGATGGGAAATTCTTATTCAGGCCCAATATTTTTTTTCTTCAGAATTGTGAATCTTGACTTCTCACCGCTCTGTTATCCGAAAAAGTTGTGGAATAACTCCGTGGGGAGTTTTATGAGATAAAAAAATAAAATGGGGTTGTTTATCATGGACATAAAAGTCTTGGACCATGGTCAGAAATCCTTAAAGAAGGAAAGATAACTAGTTAGAGACTCATTTTAGTCGGATATAGAAGTTTTGAAGACAATTTCAGCAAGGGAAAGAGATATTATATATGGTGTTGCTACAGAAGTTGTCATTTATCCCCAGCCTAGGGGAGTTTTTTCAAATTGAGAGATATATTGTAGGTCTCATCCAGAACTTCGTGTTCCTGGATTTTTCTTTCTAACCGCTAGTTTCTGGTCCCCAAGTGAACCCATAGGGTAAGCTTATCAGCAAAGACATAAAAATCCTGAGAAACAGGTTGATACAATCTTTATACCTTGTATCCAGTTACTTCCTCGTGTATTGAAGCTCAAATGATTAAGCTTCGTGCTTTGAGTCATCCTCCCATAAACTTCTCTCCTAATTTCGATGCAAATGCTAGATGTGTTTCCCATCATGGGGAACCTGGTTATGATATTTCAGACTGCAAGAGATTGAAGTATGAAGTTTGGCACTTGTATGACTTCTTTTCCAAGGTTCAGTCCATGTTTGGAAAACCGTTTCAGGCTCTTTCTCCTCAGCTGAGTGATTCTTCTGTGTAGTAGAAGATGTGGATGCTTCTAAGATGAAGAAGCATAAGATGCCAATTTCTGGTACATCTGCTATTGTGTAGAGGAAAAATTCCTCAAAGGTCGAATGCTACATTCAGAGTTTAGTTTCTTCTATGTAGTAGAAGATTCTTTGTTACAGTTTCTGAATTTTGCTTCTGTGTAGTAGAAGACGAAGATTCTTTTGTGAAGTAGGAGATTCTTCGTAATTCGGTTGCTAAAACCTCTATCTTGTGAAGTAGGAGATGAAGTTTACTTTCTTCTGTGTAGTAGAAGATCCTTTGGTATGGTTGCTGGATGTTGCTTCTATGTAATAGAAGATGGTTCTTCTTTTGTGTAGTAGGAGACGCTCCAGAATTAGAGACTGGTTTTCTCTTCTGTGTAGTAGAAGATGGTTGGAATTTCTTCTCTATGGTAGAAGATACTTTGTGATGCAGTTTATATAAGTTCTCTTGATAAAGAATTCATCACATATGGTGAGGGAATTTGATGTGATTACCATGTTGGGGCACTTAGCCACTCAGCTGAAGGTTGTGAACCATTCGAAGATGAGATGCAAGACCTGCTTGATGAAAACTCTATCATTCTCGCACCAGTTGGTTAGACTTGAAGTCTCCTTTAACTCAGTGAATGTCAAGACTTCCAGAGCACCGTTTAAAGCAACAAGTCCATACGGAGACTAGTCTCCTCAACATGGAATTTTCAAATTACATTTGCATTCTCATTTTTAATCTTTCTTGTTTGGTTCTGTACTTTCTTGTATGAAAAACTTTCTTATTTTTTAATATTAATCATAATGCATTGAATATGTTTGTCTTGAATTAATCTATTTGTATTCACGCATTAGTACTTTTCTTTGCTTTTTCTAATTAACTCTTGTTAAATTAAAGCAAAAAACCTCTGGAGGGAGGATGATGAGTAATATACCAAAAATTTCAAACGGTGTGCTTTTGAATAAAACCCTGTTGATAATGTACATGCCTTGTTTCAATTCCTAAACACCAAAGATATAAGGGAGATAGACCATCGTCAACCCCTTTGAGCCTTGAAGTAGAAGTTTCTTTTCTGAAGAAAAAATACCTCACATTTAACCCGGGGCAAGGTCGATTTCAGTTAATCTGATTGAGCGTTCAAAACTCATCAGGAGTGCGCATCAAAGGATACAACAATGGTTATCCTTCAAAAGGTTAAGGAAGAACAAAACCTCAATGGCTAATCCTCATATCAGCAGTGTGCATTAAAGAGAGCTATATCCCAATGAGTACCTCTCGCACGACAGGAGGACGAAAGATGACGATACCACAATGCTTATCCCTCATCAACCAAGCGATAAGGCAGCCACTAAACTTCCAATAAGCCAAAAGTTCCAATATCACACGATTTGTCCAAAGTGAAAGTATAAAAAAAAGACAAAAAGTCTCGTTAAGTCGAAACTTGGAAACAAGTCGCTTAGGAAAAAGTCAGGGCATCCTGTTGGACTTCAAAGTCAAATTCAAAAAGAATTTTTCCAGGCAAAATTTAGGGAAAGCAAAAAGTGCGAAAATAAAAAAGGAATTACTAAATAAAAATCCTCAACAAGGAAATAAGTCGTGTGATTAGACACCAAAAATGAAAGAGGTGTGTGACCGCCATGTCTGGAAAAAAAAACTTCCTCGTTTGATTCCTCAATGATTGTAAACTCTTCTTGAGATATGAGGGCTCGTATCGAGTTAACTGAATATAGGACTTGAGAATATCATGGAGGATGGGTGGGCCCCAATTATTTTGAGCCATAAATCCTTTTTTCTAAAACTGTGAACCAGGCCACGTTACAACCCTTAAAAGTCCTAACTGAATCATGGGTTAATTCTGAAGCGCATCGTAATGAGAATAGGGTAATCTGACTCCTGTGAGGCTTGCTAAAACTTTTGAGTTGGTATCACACTAGCTTTTTAATTTCTTTCATACAAAAATTTTTGTTCGTTTGATCTTTTCAATAAAGGTTTTTTAAATTTGAAGACAAATATAAGATTTGCATTAGAATTATCATTTTTAGAATAAACATTCTTTGCATATGACAAGTGCTTAAACAACAAGTAAGTTTGCATAATGAGCATCAGATGGAAGTTTGATTGTCTCGAGGGGAAAATTTCTTCAGGACACCGTTGAAGGGTAAATAATTCTTGAATATGATCTTAATCTGGGGTAGACCTTCTATTGACTCTGTTGAGTAAAAGAAGACCAGTTTCCGAAGTAGATTGCAAAAGTTGATTGTCCAGAAGTCTCCATTGAGCAATGACATACTATTTTTAGTTCGTCCCGAGGGACGTATTTCTTCAAGTATCCGATTGGAGGATGAAGCAGTTCAAGTCGAGAAGTGTGGTTGTGAAGTAACCTACTTTCAAGATGTTAGTCAATTGATCTAAAGAGGTGTTGTCTTCAAAAATCCTTAAGTTTCTCATCCCTCCGTGAGCACGAGGTAAAGGAAATGGTTTTTCGAGACTCTGTTGAGCAGGGGCAAGCATGTTGAATACTCCATTGGGTAAGGGTTTAGCCAATCTGTTGATTTATTTTTTAATAATACCTCCTTCATGAATTTCTGATACAGAGGCATTTTGTCGAGCGCTTCAAAGAACGGTATGTGGATCTCTAGCTTTTTGAAGATTTTGACAAATTTCTCAAAATCTTTTTCTTTTATGTCCTTCTATGCCACTCGAGATGGATACAACAACTTGATCACTGGTTTATTCTTCTTTTCAACTGGCTTTACAGGTGATACCACTTCTTATTGTTTGTTCATGTTCTCACTCACATCCAGCTCTATTTTTATGATATTATCGTCAAACTTCACCTCATCTGGTTTTTCTTTGTCTATTTTCTCACTCCTTATTTTGACAGTGTTGACATTCTCATGACTTTTGTCTTTCTTGTGCTTGCAGAGCTACCTGTTGTGCAATTTGTCCCAGTTGAACTTCCAAATTTTTTATTGCAACTGTGGTATTTCTGTAATTACTCCTTGTTTCTTCTTGAAATTGAGAGGTTTGGGCCACCATCTTTTCAATTTCTACCTCCCACTCTGCCTTTTGAGGAGTTTGTTGATGCTGATCTTTCCAGGAGAAATTAAGATCATTCTTCCACCTAGGATTATAGGTGTTAGAATATGGGTTATTTTGCCTCGAGGATTTTATCTCCTCAATTTTTTATGGTGTTGCCAGACATTTCATAATACTCTGTGGTCCACTACAAATTTCACAAGCTACCTGTTGAACCTGCGCTACCTGTTGAGTACCCATATTCATTGCTTTCAACTTCTCCTCTACTTCTGCAGCAATGGCTTCTTCAATTTTTAATTGCTTATTAATTTCCAGCTCTAAATCAATCACTCCCTCTGGTGTGCTTACAACTCTGACATATAGCTCCAGGTGCTCGTTTGCAGCAATTTCTTCAATGATCTTCTTCACACCAGTGGCTGTTGCGAAGTTGGCTGAGCCACCGGCTGCTGTATCAATAAGCTGCTTTATCTTCATCCAGAGGCCATTTACAAACATCTACATTTTCTCAGTTTGACTCATGATGTGCATAGGACAGGCTACTACTAACCTCTTGTAAGCATCACCTAGTGATTCTCCTTCTTTCTGCTTAAAGTTCATAATTTCATATCTTTTACGAATATAAACCGAAGCAGGAAAGTATTCATCAAGAAAAGTCTTCTCCATCTGTTCCCAAGTGGTGATACTTCTAGCAGGCAATGGGTAGAACCACTCTTCAGCATCTTCAGACAGCGTGAATGGGAACATCCTTAATTTCTTGGCTTCTTCAGAGTGGCCCTCAATCTTCAAAGTAGTGCTCATGGTAAGAAATCTATGCAAATGCTTATTGACATCTTCATTGATCTTTCTGGTGAAAGATCTATTCTCGAGTTGGAGGGTGGTTGAAGGACGCAGTTGGAAGTTTGCAACATTGACCGGTTGATTCACAATATTCAACTGACCTGATAGAGCTTTTGCTCCTCCATGGCCCCAAAGAAGTCTCTCTGGTGGCGGATTTTCAGCCATTGCTTTTACCTCTCCAGACTCTAAATTTGAAGGATCTGAAGAACTTGCTGACTCTTGTCTATCTAACTGAGCTAGTATGTGCCTTGTGTGAAAAGTTCTTTATATTTTCGCATCAAACGGAAATTCAGCTGAGGAATTTCCTCGCATGAAAAGGTTAGGAAAAACCAGTAAAACAAAAATATGGAAATTACATTAAAGAAATTTTAGTTGCAGAGCAAAATAATTTTAATTGAACTTCAATTAAACTCAATGATTAGGACGTCCCCAGCAACAGCGCCAAAAACTTAATGGAAAAAATAGCAAGTGTACTATTTTGTCTCTTGTAATAACAAGAAATAATCCCTGAATGTCGGTCTCAAGGAATGCACAGAATTACCAAGTTTAATGCGAGGTTCAATTAAATAAAATACAGTTTGGGGTTTGGTTTGGTTATTGTACTTAACAATAATTAAGAATATACGAAGGTAAATTATAACTTTTTTTACTAGTGTGAATATTATGCTAGGGGTGAGTGTGTGGTTTTCCCTGGAATGACCTTCATTATTGATCTCCTATACAAGTTTATTACCTTTAACTACCGGCCCTTTAGATTATTTTCCCCTAAGTCCTTAGTGAGAAAATCTTTAACCATCCATCCTAAATCCTAGATCCTTAGAAATATATGATGGAGTCAAGCCTTTATCTTATCAAGGGTTAAACCAGGTGACTATAGGGTATCCCTAGTCCTAGGTGATATCTACTATGGCATAATCGTACAAAAACCTTAACAAGCGCGGTCCAGCTGGTTGATAACCGTAACTCAATACTAATTGGTCTGATCCATAAAGCATTAGAAACCTTGAACAATTAAATTGAAAGGAAACTATTGTATTCAAAATCAATAATTCATAGTCAATACATTTGCAAATCAGGGACACCCCCTAGCATTGGGGGGTTTAGCCGCACATAATATTCAAAGAGATTTCAATAATAATAAAGGTAGAAATTACACAAATTAATTTTGAACTCTGATCTTCAATTGCTTCCGCTCATGAAAGGTCTCCGTTCTCCCAAATCTTGCATAGAGTTCAATCTCTTATCGTCAAATCCAGTCGTCCAAAAAGTCCCCTTTTTCTTCTCCAAATTAGGTATTTATAGTGTCAGGTCATCCCTCTATGATACCAAATGTACAAAGTACCCTTAATGATCCAATAATACAGGAAAGTCTCAAAATTGAACTTTGACACGCCTAAGCTGACACGGGCCATGTCACCGGACATGGGCACTCTTGTCAAAATCTATGATCTACGCTATTCAATTTCAGGTTCTAGCTAAATTGACACGGGTCGCCTTCGGTCATTCCTCCAAAATTCATGCATCAGCTAACTTGACACGGGCTGTGTCGTGTGACACATGTGCCTGTGTCGCCTTTTGCCTTGCTTGAAGCTGAACTTTTCCCAAATTTTCGAATCATGCACTTTTCTGTTCCAATTTATCCTGGTTTATTTATTTGAACCTGAAAACACTAAAATACAAATCCAAAGTGTAATACGGTGGGAGAACTGACTTGGATGTTTTGCGTATGATCGTAATTGTTGCAGATAGCAAGAGTCGCCACCGACTTTTCTTTTATCCAATAAGGAAAGGATGAAAAGAACAGGAAAGGCCTTTCGAGATTATTTCTTGAGATCGGGGTGTAGGTTGTGAAAAGGGAAGGTATTAACACCCTTTTCATCGGTAGTTATCTACGGGCTCTTAGTTGCTTTCTATATCACTTGCTTTGTAAGAAAATGTGCTTGTGATGTGGGTTTGAAAGTATTTTGAAAACATCTTTGTAATGATTCTCATTTCTATAAGAATATGTACAAAGTGTTAGTTTTGAAAATAATTCAAAAAGGTGTTTTTGGAAGATGTTTTTGAAAGTGATTTTGAAAAGTTCCTTGGTAATGATTCTCGTCTCTATAAGAATCCGTACAAAGATCTTTATCTTTTGAAAATATTTAAATTGAAAGTGTTGGTGTGGAAAAATGTTTATGTTGTGAGCAAGCGAGCAACTATGAGAATCCTACCTACTCAAAAGGTCTAATGTTATTTTCCTCCTCTTTTAGATATGGTTATCTTAGCATTGATTTGTTAAGAAGCCACGTCGTATGATGTAAAGGGACGGTGCGGGTCGTTTATATATTCATAGAAGGCAACCTATAGGGACTAAATCGGTTACCGAAGGCAACATCGAGGGTCATCGAGGGACTACGATATTTTATCGAGGGTCTTTGCTAAAACACCCATGTTTGAGGGACATGACTATTTTTATGAGGCAACAAGTGAGATTACTCTATAGGTGCATGTGTGAATAGTGTGTTTGATTGCACGTAATTAGTCTTTTAATTTTGGGTTGTCTACTTGTTGGTTTTATCTTTCCATACATCCTAATTACTAACATTTGTGTAAAGCAATAAAAATGCAGAAAATAAATATCCTACACTATTACAACCATATTGAATAGCAAGAAAATATAAAGACAAAACAAAATAAAAGAAGGGAAGATAAGCTTTTTGATTCAGGAAGCAACACCCTTCGATTCTGCTCTTCCTGGATTCTTTCGATTTGGCCTGGAAGTCATCATGTGTAGAAAGTTTTCGATTCAACCTTTTGGCTGCTTCTTTCTATTGGGCCTAGCAGTCAGTGTGAATGTATCCTTCAATTACGTCATTTTCTGCTTCCTTCAAACGACCTGGAAGTCAGTGTGTGGCAAAGCCTAAGGCCACACTCTTTGTTCTGCTTGCAAATGTGAAGCACCCATGGGTGAATCCTAAAGCTTCGATTCACACCTCATTCCTCCTAGTTTCTTTCGTTTGGGATTTAAATAGTAACATGGCTTGAGGCTATGATAGTATTGTCTCATGGCCAAGTTAGTTCTTAAACACGTTTGATAAACCAAGAAACAAAACCAAAAAGTTATCAATGAAAACAAACTGAAAAGGTGGAAACAAAAACAAAACAAAGGATAATAATGATGTTTGAAACGAAAGGAAATGGTTATTTACATGTTGTGCTTGAAACGAAAAGCTTAAGGTTAAGAGGACTTACCTTGCTTGAAGTTAGGATGCGTGTGTTTCACCTTGAGTGATTGGACTGGATGTTCCTGGATTCGAAGGGAAGAAACAAATGTGTTGTTTCATTTGATTCTGGGTTTGAATTTGTTAAGTGTTTGAGAGTTTTGAGAGTACAAGAGTTTTTTGAAGATTCTTTCCACACCACCCAAAAGTCTTTTTCAGCTTGCAAATTGTTTCTCTATTTATAGAGAAAAGGTTAGAGATGCTGGAGTAACCAGGTTTGTAGGATAACAAACCATAGTTTGGTTGAAACAAAAACAAGTTTGAACCCTTTCGTTGTTCCCAAGTTTGAAGTACAAGTGGGGGTCTGCTGTCTGTTGTGAGCAGGAGATTGGACTTATGCTTTTGGCACTGCTTGCATTTAGACAAAAATCAGATTGGGAGTTGATCTTGTGATTAAAGTACTCTTTATGAAAAAAGGGTACATAGCTTTTTTCTTTTTTATCCAAGAATATTATTATCCAGTAGACAAAGCTTCGAACCTTTATGTAATGCATCACCAAATTGTGTAAGCCTCTGATTATGTAAAAATTTGGAAGCAACATAGTCTGACAAGTAAGATTTGGAGGATAAGGCTATGAGATTTGCTCAACGTTCTTCAAACAAGCTTGCTCGAAGGATTCAGAGTTGGATTCGAAGTATATTGCTTCAAAGGGAACCAATACTCCAATTGAAGCCTTGTGTGAAGTATCCCTTGTCCAATCAAAGAGCTGCCTGCATGGGGTCACTGCTTTGTGATTCCAAGCAAGCACGTAAGAGGCCTTTTCTCAAATGAAATCTTGCATGAAGATCCACTGTCCAATTCAAACATGCCTGCAAGAGGTTACATGGCAACACGGGGGATGTAACCCAACTTGCATACGAAGGAGGCCACAAGCCCAAACAAAAGATGTAAACCAAAGCTGGCATAAAAGGGAACCACATGCCCAAATGAAGGATGTATACCAAGCTTTCATTTGAAGAAAGGCCACATGCCCAAACGAAATATGCATGCAGGAGGTCCCTGCTTTTTGAATCAAAGCAAACGAGTAGGATGCAAATGCTGCAATCGAAGGATGTATGCAGGAGGATTTTTCCTTGTTCATGCTGGCTTGAAGAAGATCCTTGCCTTGTGAATTTTGAGCAAGCATAAAGAATGCACTTATCTTCTGAATTGAAGGAGGCCAGTAGAAAATCACTAACTTGTGAATCAAAGGATATCAACAGGAGGCTTTTCCCCTTTGGATTGGAGGACTTCAACAAGAGGATTTTCCTCTTTGAATGGAAGGAGGCTACAGGAGGCTCTTTCTTTGTGCCTGCTGGCCTGGTGGGAGCCTCTTGCTTTGAAGCATGCAAGAAGGAAGCTATTTCTCAATCGAAGGCTGTATGCAGCTAGCCATTACTTTGTGAATCAAAGCAAACGTGGAGGGGGTTATTTGTCCAATCAAAATAGGCATGCAGGCATCAAATGTCCAATCGAAGCAGGCATGCAAGAAACCATTTCATTGTGAACCATGTGAGGCCAGTGGTGCAATCTAAGGATGTGAAATCAAAGCGGGCATGTTCTTTTTTCGATTTGATGTTTGAAAGCCCAATTGTACTTGTGCAAATTTGAACTTTTGAAAATCCTTGTGGAGAAATGTCTTGAGAAATGAGAGGGACAATTTTGGGGTACAAACAGCTGCCCCTGTTCAATCTTCTTAAACCTGAAAAGTGAGTATGACATGTTGTCGTTCGTAGCTTGAAGGTAGAAGATGATTGAACACTAGAATGTCCAGAAATTTGCACTCGATGATGTGGTTGTTGATTATAGAGAATGGGCTTAAAGATGTCATTTGGAGAGATGTTAGAGAGATGTTGAAGATGGGCTTATAGATGCCATCCAAAGGTGATTGTTGACAGAAATTAGACTAATTATAAGCTTGACATCAACTAGAAAAGAATCAGAATAAATATTTGGAGCAATTTATCTGAACCAGAGAAAGTGTCTATCGGAACGGAATCAGGATAAACCATTGATCGATTTAAACTGAACCAGTAGAGGCCTTGGATAATCTTTAACTGGAAATGAATCAGAATAAATCCTTAGAGTGATTTATCTGAACTAGAGAAAGTGTGTACCGGAAAGGAATTAGGATAAACCATTGATCAATTTAAACTGAACCAGTTGAGGTCTTGAATATTATTTAACTGGGAAAGAATCAAAATAAATCTTTGGAGTGATTTATCTGAACTAGAGAAAGTGTCTACCAGAACGGAATTAGGATAAACCATTGATCGATTTAAACTGAACCAGCAGAGGCCTTGAATATTCTTTAACTGGAAAAGAATCAGAATAAATCTTTGGAGCGATTTATCTGAACCAGTGAAAGTGTCTACCGGAATGGAATTAGGATAAACCATTGATCAATTTGAACTGAACCAACAGAGGTCTTGGATAATCTTTAACTGGAAAAGAATCAGAATAAATCTTTGGAGAAATTTATCTGAACTAGAGAAAGTGTCTACCCGAACAGAATCAGGATAAACCATTGATCGATTTAAAATGAACCAGCAGAGGTCTTGGATAATATTTAACTGGGAAAGAATTAAAATAAATCTTTAGAGCGATTTATCTGAACTACAGAAAGTGTCTATCGGAATGGAATCAGGATAAACCATTAATCCATTTAAACTGAACCAACAGAGGTCTTAGATAATCTTTAACTGGAAAAGAATTAGAATAAATATTTGGAGTGATTTATCTGAACCAGAGAAAGTTTCTACCAGAATGAAATTAGGATACACCATTGATCGATTTGAACTGAACCAACAGAGGTCTTGGATAATATTTAACTGGAAAAGAATCAGAATAAATCTTTGGAGCGATTTATCTGAACCAGAGAAAGTGTCTACCAGAACGGAATCCGGATAAACCATTGATCGATTTAAACTGAACCAGCAGAGGTCTGAAGGAAGTATTCGTCATGTCGATAGTCACCCCGTCTTGTTTCTGGAATTGATTTACAATCGATTTGTTCACAGATAATTGTCCTGTCTTATTTCAGGTATTAATATGGAACTTGTTTTTGTTGGTCATAGAGAAAGTTGTCCTGGCTGGTTTCAGGTATTAATCTCTGACCTCTTTGAAAACTGTTGATGATAGCTATCTGTTGATTAATCTTTTCCCTAAGAGGAAGATGGTTAGTTGCATGCAGATGTATGCATGGCTTGATGATGTTCTCAAAATAAATGAGATTATGCCGTATGCATTTATCATGTATGTAATATGACGCATGAAATGTGAAATGTTGTCGGAGTGTATCTTTGTTTTGGAAGATAAATCCTTGACAAATGTTGGGGAGTTTTTGGGAATTTAAATTTCGGACTACCGTTGGTGATGAAGAGTATGCACCTCTCTAGACCTTGTTTTAGGATGTTTCCGATGGGGATTCCTGTCTTGTTGTTTGAGGAGGACTCCTCTAAGGAATATTAATTTTG
The DNA here is from genome assembly GCA_948472305.1 of Vicia faba. NCBI lineage: Eukaryota > Viridiplantae > Streptophyta > Magnoliopsida > Fabales > Fabaceae > Vicia > Vicia faba. Next base: position 123,861 of record CATIWC010001787.1, read on the forward strand.
CTTGAGAAGAAACTCTATGGAGAGTGTTGATTTCCGCTTGGGGGAAAGAGTTCAGGAGTTTTTGTTGTATGTTGCTCTACTGGGGAGTTATCTCTTGATAGAAGAGGAATGAAATTAACAACTTGCTAACTATTATCTGGTCGGCTCCTAGGCTTTGTAGCAACTCACTGGGGGTTGTAGAAAAATCTAATGGGGAAGTGGGGTTGTGGTCCCTTGATTTGTAGTAGTCGGAGAGGAAAACTCAAGCTAGGGAATTTGTAGTTTGTTGGGGAAATAAACCTTGTTTCCAATCTGCTAGAGAGGTATTTTCTTTTGGCAGAACTCCTCGGGGATTCTTCTTGAGACCAAACTTAACTGGGAAGAAAGGTTTTCCAGAGATTGAAATTTTGGCTGGGAATTGCCTAGATCCAACTTTGTGGGGACTTGAATAGGGGTCATCCTATGAAAAGGACTTTGTGTGAATTTTTCGCTGCCCCTAGTAACAAGTGTTTGTAGAACTTCCAGGAAATGTTTGCTTGACCATATACAACCCTTTGTTGGAATTCATGTTCAATTCCCCAAGTGATTCAGATACAGACCTGCCCCTTGGGTATTCAGCATTTCTTAAGAGATTTCTTGGAATCTCGACTTGACTTCCCCAGATGAGTTGGATAGTGACATGTAATGCCCCCTTGTTTATAGAGGATTCGTCATTGGAAGTATCTTCCAATTTTAAATTATTTTGTTCACTAAGAGAGTTTTTTCCACTGGATATTCGTCATGTGAATTTTTCCACTGTCAAACAATTAGGCATATGCAAATAGCGATATTCAAATAATGCAAAGTTTATGCTTGTCTTGAAGTTTTAAAAATGCGTTTTAGAAGATAAAATAATTTTTGTAAGAATGTGAATTCAACTCGAGATTTAGAGTAAGCCTTAGAGGAGTCAGGATACCTTTGGTAACAGTATACTTTTGATCTAACCCATGCTTCAATTAGCAATTTTGAAGGGTTGTAGCGTGGTCTTGTTCACGGTTTTAAGAAACAAAGGATAAGGCTCAAAGTGTATTTGTATCCTCCCGTTCTTTGTGATGTTATTTAGTCCCTAACTTAGTTAACTATGCGTTTAAATTCCAACTGAGTCTGAAATGATGTTTTGGTGATGGTTCAGAAATTTGGAAGTTTATTTGTTGGAAGGCAGTCATTTTGCAACATTTGTCATGTTGTCAAGGATTTTTAGTGACCTCTTTTTGATTTATTATCCCTAAATTTTGCTTGACTGTTCTTGTCTTGAGATTACAGTCAGCAGGATGCCTTAGTTTTTCTTAAGTCTCCTTCGTAGGTTTTGACTTAGCGGGCTTTTCTTTTGAGAGATAATGACTTCCTATTTGATAGGGAACCATCACCGTCTTTTGATTCAGAAGAACGTTTTCGTTGTCATTCATTGTGTATGAAGCGAAAGCTTGCGACTGAAGGCACATTTGAATTAACTGAGAGACTACCCTACCCTAGGTTTTGATTAAAGGTTTCAATTTATGTGAAAAAGAAAAATCCTACTTCTTTGGCTCAAAGGGGTTGACTAGGGAATATCCTCCTTATAACTCCAGTGTTTAGCAATTAAAAGAACGCTTGTATATCGTCAGCAAATGTTTTTGTCATCCTCCCTCTAAAGGTTTGCAACTTTTTGAAACAAGAGTTGAATATCATAAAGGGAGTAAAAAGCATAGTTTTAAGTATAATGAAAATGAATGTATTAATTAAAGACAAACATATGAAATGCATTAATGAAAGTAACCAAAGTCTGACATATAGATAATTGTTTAAGTAAACAAATAAATTACAACTGCAAATTCGAATAAACAGAAAATTTCCTCGCCCAAACCGTCACTTCATATGGATTCCCTTGAGGGGTGATAGAAGAGCTCCAGTTGACCGTATTGTGTAAACTCCAACTCTCCTTCGTTGATTAGGTCTTGAATCTTATTTTTCAACGTCCAACAACTATCAATATCGTGCCCTAAACTGTTGGAATTATATGCACACCTTACATTGGGATGGTAACTAGGAGCGAAAGTATTAGGATTCTAAGGAGGATCCTTCAATGTGACCAAATTCATATTTAACATGTGTAGCAAGACTTGCGACATCGTCATGTTGAGTTTGGTATATTTCCTATTGGATGTATCCCGCTTACGCCGATTACCCTGTTGTTGTTAGAGAGGTTGTTATTGGGCTCGTGACATGGAAGCAATCTGGAAAGGTATACTCTCCACTAAAATGCTTCTTGTCTCATGGGAGGCTGAATAATGACTTGATCCCCAGACATGACTGTTTGTTTCATACGGTTGCATCCATCTTGATGAAGCTTGTTGACAAAGGCTCTCATCTCTTCTTGTCCCTGAGCCAAGTTTTGGATAAGAGCCATCTGACCCACCATCTGGCCCATCATCTGGATCTTCATTGTGGCTATCTCAGTTTGTAGTTGTTCCAACTGGCCATCCTTGTTATCCCCAAGATTCTCCATGGTCATGCCCCTAGTGAGGAGTGCTTTCACTTCTTCTTTCCCCTTGGATAGGTTCAAGAACATTTCTTGAAGTTGAGCATTTTGAGTATGGATGTCCTTGATGGTCTGTTCTAGAGCCATCTCTACTTACTAACAAACAGTAAGCATATGAGAAACCCATGTGAGAAAGACCTGTCATGATATGATGCATGGTATGTGGATGCATGTTTTCAAGGATCTCGCGGGGTAAACACAAGAAGATGTTAGAAGTTGAATTTTGATCACAACTTTGATTGGAGAACTTCATATTGGTGGATGTCCTTCCACGAGAATCAAGCTCACCATATCATGCTTTGGTCTTTGACGGCGTTTGGTTAGAGGAGAATAAATCCTCTTTCCCCTTGATAGACGTCTGGTTCAACATGAACTTGCATCATAGGCCCTCAAGATCCTTGAAATGGTTGTTGAAAATGCTATGGTATGATGTCATGATGTTATGTACAAGTATGCAAAGAAAGCAAGTTGTTATGTACAAATAATCATATACACACAAAGTAGACAAGTCCTTAGGTTTAGGCTTGCATGGGGTTTGTAGGTAAGTACCCTCTTGAAGTTTAGTTGGCTTAACCTGTCCTAGAAAGTGATCAGGTTCTAAGGAGTCTCATATAACTGACCTTTCCTTTAGGCATTGTTCTAGCTCAAGCACCAATGTATTGCGGCCAGAATATCCCAAAAGTCCAATCTCAATGAGTGTAACATCGAGTATCAACCAATATTCGGTCGGAACCAAAGTCGGCCATCTCACTACTTTCTAATAGCTTAAGATGAATCAATTAGAGATTCTAAAGGTCAGTTAGTGCTTAATGACACTATAAGGAAGCCTAATGTTATCCTTGACTGACTCAAGGAACATTAGTACAAGCCAGAGTGTCACACTAACATAGCTATCACTTTGTCAAAATCGGTCTATGTCGTAGAACCTCCATGATTTATTGCTACTTAGCTAAAAAAGATGCCCCATATCCGGGTGTAGGATCTTTAACAATAACCCAAACAAGGACCCCAAAAAATGTAAAGCAAGCAAGTCAAACAAGGAAAGCAAGTAAAGGTGATCTATCACTAAGGTAACCCCACTTTTAAGTTTTTAATCCCCAACAGAGTCGCCAGTTCTGTAATACGGTGGGAGAACTGACTTGTTTGTTTTGCATTTGATCGCAATTGTTGCAGATAGCAAGAGTCGCCACCGACTTTTCTTTTATCCAATAAGGAAAGGCTGAAAAGAACAGGAATGACCTTTCGAGATTATTTCTTGAGTTCGGGGGGTAGGTTATGAAAAGAGAAGGTATTAGCACCATTTTCATCCGTAGTTTTCTACGGGATCTTAGTTGCTTGCTAGATCACTTGCTTTGTTTGAAAATGTGCTTGTGATGTGGGTATGAAAGTATTTTGAAAACGTCTTTGTAATGATTCTCGTTTCTATAAGAATGCGTACAAAGTGTTGGTTTTGGAAATAGTTCAAAAAGGTGTTTGTGGAAGATGTTTTTGAAAGTGATTTTGAAAAGTGCATTTGTAATGATTCTCATCTCTATAAGAATGCGTACAAAGAGCTTTGTCTTTTGAAAATGTTTCAATTGAAATTGTTGGTGTGGAAAAATGTTTTTGTTGTGAGCAAGTGAGCAACTATGAGAATCCTACCTACTCAAAAGGTCTAATGTTCTTTTCCTCCTCCTTTAGATGTGGCCATCTTAGCATTTATTTTCTAAAAAGCCTCATTGTTGGATGAGAAGGGACGGTGTGGGTCATTTATATAGTCATAGAAGTAACCTATGAAACATTTTAGCAATTTCGTATAGGGACTAGATCGTTTACCGAAGGCAACATCAAGGGTCGTCGAGGGACTACGATCTTTTATCGAGGGTTTTTGCTAAAACACCCATGTTCGAGGGACATGACTATTTTTCCGAGGCAACATGTGAGATTATCTTAGAGGTGCATGTGTGAATAGTGTGTTTGATTGCATGCAATTAGTCTTTTGACTTTGGGTTGTCTACTTGTTGGTTTTATCTTGCCATACATCCTAATTACTAACATTTGTATAAAGCAATAAAAATGCAGAAAATAAATATCCTACACTATTACAACCTTATTGAATAGCAAGAAAATGTAAATATAAAAAAATAAAATATGGGAAAATATGTTTTTCGATTCAGGCAGCAACACCCTTCGATTCTGCTCTTCCTGGCTTCTTTCGATTTGGCCTTGAAGTCAGCATGTGCAGACAGTTTTCGATTCAACCTTCTGGATGCTTCTTTGGATTGGGCCTAGAAGTCAGTGTGAATGTATCCTTCGATTATTTCATTTTTTGCTTCCTTCGAACGACCTGGAAGTCAGTGTGTGGCGAAGCCTAAGGCCACACTCTTTGTTCTACTTGCAACTGTGAAGTAGCCAGGGGTGAAGCCTAAAGCTTCGATTCACACCTCCTTCCTCCTGTTTACTTTCATTTGAGATTTAAATAGTAAAATGGCCTGAGGCCATGCTAGTATTGTCTCAAGGCCAAGTCAGTTCTTAAAAACGCTTGATAAACCAAGAAACAAAATCAAAAGGTTAGCAATGAAAACAAACTGAAAACATGGAAAGGAAAACAAATCAAACGATAATAATGATGTTTGAAATGAAAGTAAATGGTTATTTATATGTTGTGCTTGAAACGAAAAGCTTAAGGTTAAGATGAATTACCTTGCTTGAAGCTTGGATGCATGTGTTTGACCTTGAGTGATTGGAATGGATGTTCCTGGATTCAAATGGAAGAAACAAATGTGTTGTTTCGTTTGATTCTGGGTTTGAATGTGTTAAGTGTTTGAGAGTTTTGAGAGTACAAGAGTTTTTTGAAGATTCTCTCCACACCACCCAAAAGTCTTTTTCAGCTTGCAAATTGTTTCTCTATTTATAGAGAAAAGGTTAGAGATGCTGGAGTAACCAGGTTTGCAGGATAACAAACCATGGTTTGGTTGAAACAAAGACAAGTTTGATCCCTTTCGTTGTTACAAAGTTTCAAGTACAAATGGGGGCATGCTGTCTGTTGGGAGCAGGAGATTGGACTTATGCTTTTGGAACTGCTTGTGTTCAGACAAAAATCATATTGGAAGCTGATCTTGTGATTAAAGTACTCTTTATGAAAAAAGGGTACGTAGCTTTTTTCTATTTTATCCAAGAATAGTATTATCCAGTAGGCAAAGCTTCGAACCTTTATGTAATGAATCACCAAATTGTGTAAGCCTATGATTATGTAATGATTTGGAAGCAACATTGCCTGACAAGTGAGATTTGGAGGACAATGCTATGAGATTTGCTCAATGTTCTTCAAAAAAGCTTGCTCGAAGGATTCAGAGTTGGATTCAAAGCATATTTCTTCAAAGGGAACCAATAATCCAATCAAAGCCTTGTGTGAAGGTATCCCTTGTCCAGTCGAAGAGCTGCCTATGGGGGGTCACTGCTTTGTGATTCCAAGAAAGCATACAACAGGCCTTTGCTCAAATGAAATCTTGCATGAAGAGCCATTGTCCAATCGAAACTTGCCTGCAAGAGGTCACATGGCCACATGGAGGATGTAACCCAACTTGCATACGAAGGAGGTCACATGCCCAAACGAAAGATGCATGCATGAGGTCCCTGCATTGTGAATCAAAGAAAACATGTAGGATGCAAATGGTGCAATCTAAGGATGTATGCATGAGGCTTTTGCCTTGTGTCTGCTGGCCTGAAGAAGATCCTTGCCTTGTGAATTGGGAGAAAGCATAAAGAAGGCACTTGTCTTCTGAACCGAAGGAGGCCAGTAGGAAATCACCAACTTCTGAATCAAAGGATATCAACAGGAGGCTTTTCCCCTGTGGATCGAAGGACATCAACATGAGGCTTTTCCTCTTTGAATCGAAGGAGGCTACATGATGCTCTTTGCCTTGTGCCTGCTGGCCTGGTGGGAGACTCTTGCTTTGAAGCATGCAAGAACAAAGATATTTCTCAATCAAAGGTTGTATGCAGCTTGCCATTACTTTGTGAATCAAAGCAAACGTGGAGGGAATTATTTGTCCAATTAAAACAGGCATGTAGGCATCAAATGTCCAATTGAAGAAGGCATGCAAGAAGCCATTGCATTATGAACCGTGTGAGGCCAATGGTGCAATCGAAGGATGTGAAATTGAAGAGACTACAATCCATTGGAGTTACAAATCTCAACAACGGACTATCTTCCATAATGACGATACTACCACCCATTGGAGTAACAAATCTCAACAACGAACTATCTCCCATAATGATGAGACTACCATCCATTGGAGTAACAAATCTCAACAACGAACTATCTCCCATAATGACAAGACTACCATCCACTGGAGTAACATAATCTCAACAACAAACTATCTCCCATAATGACGAGACTACCATCCATTGGAGTAACAAATCTCAACAACAAACTATCTCCCATAATTAAGAGACTACCATCCATTGGAGTAACAAATCTCAACAACGAAGTATCTCCCATAATGACGAGACTACCATCCATTGGAGTAATAAAACCTCGACAATGAACTATCTCCGATAATGAAGAGACTACCATCCATTAGAGTAACAAAATGTCAACAACGAACTATCTCCCATAATTATGAGACTACCATCCATTGGAGTAACAAATCTCAACAATGAACTATCTCCCATAATTATGAGACTACCATCCATTGGAGTAACAAATCTCAACAACGAACTATCTCCCATAATGATGTGACTACCATCCATTGGGGAAAGTATCTCAACACCGGACTATCTCCCATAATGACGAGACTACCATCCATCAGATTAAACAAAATGAATCTTCTCTGGGAACTAACAGACTTACCGGGGAAGTACAAGTTGCTCAAATAAAGAGACCCGCCATCTGCTATTATAAGAAGGAGTTGCAATAATGCTGTTGGGGAAAGAAATATGACTTCTTTGTGAAATGACAATATATTCCAGCTGAGGAGGTATAATGTTCTCGTGTAAAATAAATTCACATTCTCAAACTCGGGCCTAAAGCCTACAGAAATTAGAATAATAATGTTTCCATGAACCATTGATTCAAACCAGAAATAAACCAGAGTGAAACAGTCAACCAAGAAAGCACTTGATGAGAAATAAACTCAAAAGGGAAACACATACCTAACCAGATAATAAACTAAATAGGAAGGTTGAAGCAAAATTCTTCCATGAGGGATAACTCTGTGGAAAATTGAAATAATATACACTTTATGCTTAAGGTTGACACTCTATTGGAGCACGGGTAACATAACTCTGCAAAATAGGGTAATATGCCAACAAAATATTAATGAATGCAAATGAGCAATGAATGTTGAATTCATCTATGCATGATGTATATATGAATGTATGAATGTTATCATGTATATGCTGACAAAACAGACATACAACACTAGGAATAAACAGACAAAGCCAGCTTGGGTACAGTCAACACTCGGCTAAATCACATCCAGGATAAAAGTTTCATAAGAAAGTAAGCACCAATTTAGGAAATATATTCCTATTTCATGACTTAACTCCATTGGGAAGAAACATAATATGAATATAATCAAGTCAAAATAGTAAATCAGTAAAGATACAGGGATTTAACATCCTCCTTCAGGCTTCACCGGGGAATATCACACGGACTTCAATGGGGAAAATAATGTTTCAATGTCTAGATTTCTGCTGGAGCCGATAAAAACCACGTCTATGAGATATCAACTAGGGGTCTCATGCTGACTTTAATGGGGGAGGACAATACCATATCGTCAAGGGGAGCCCAAAATATATTCTTTAATACCAAGAGTGAAGATTACATAAACTTCCTTGGGGAGAAATTATGGAACGACATGGGGATAACAATTTACAGAGAGAAACATTATCTTAGTGTTACTTGGGGATTTAAGAAGTCAAACAATACAGCAAGAAGTCAAAATTATGGGGATTTTAAATCAAACCCAGTACTTGGCGGGAGAAAACCAAAAAGTTGACAATTGTTTCAACACTTCTTAGAAAAGATATTGTCCTTGCCTAGTTGCCTAGGAAATAAACAACAACAATAATGCCATTACTACAAAGGGTGACATTTTGCAAATAATTCCACCTCAACATACAAAGAGAGAAGTTACTTTCATCATATGCGTGTAGACCTTACTGGGGGATCTGGAAAAGAGGCTTCAGACCATGCAACCCGAAATCAAAATAATCAACTTGGAGAAAACCAAATGAACCAAGATTTGACTGGGGAAATATGGGATTACATGCCCAACATTGCTCCATATATCAATTGGTATGAACTCCAACTACCCGAGGAAATAAGAAAAAGAGAATCATGCACGTATTAGAAAGAGTGATCCCATGATATATTTTTAGGGAATCAAGAAGTTAACATTATAGCAAGAATTCAAAGTTATGGGCATTTTAAATCAAAATCAACACTTTGAGAGAGAACACCCAAAACTTTAACATCTATCTCAACTCTTCTTAGAAAAGATACTTCCCTTTGTCTAGTTGCTCAGCTGGAAAAAATCTGCGTCAAGTCCTGACTGGAGAATATGGAATAGAGGTATCAAACCACACAAACCCAACACCGTATAATAACTTGGAGGAAATCTGAACCAAGACATGACTGGGGGAAATGGGATTACATGCCCAACATCGCACCATATATCAATTGGTATGAACTCTAACTATCTGAGAAACACAAGAGGATCACGCACATATCAACAAGAGTAATCCCGAGATATCTTTTGGGGAATTAAGAAGTTAACGTTACAGCAAAAAGTAAAAATTATGGGGATTTTAAATCAGACTCAACACCTGGTGAGAGAAAACCCAAAAATTTGACAGTTGTCTCAAAACTTCTTAAAAGATATACTGCCCTTGTTTGGATACTTGGGAAGCACATAACAACAATAATGTCGTAATTATGGGAGAAATGCTCTACAAGAGATTCCATATCAATTATAAATAAACAAAGGGAGAAATAACTCCATCAAATGAGCAAAGACTTCATAATTTTTTTTTCAATTTATGCCTGATCACCACCTGGCTGGTGAAATAATCACACTCAGATGGAGAAGTCTGCAGCAAGACCTGATTGGGGAATATGGGATAGAGGTATCAAACCATACAAACCCAACACTATATAACAACCTAGAGAAAATATAAACCAAGACTTGACTGGGGAAAATAAGATTACAAACTGATCAACAACTCACTAACTGGTCAACAACTGTAGAGGAAGCTGGGCATGCATCTACAAAGAAGATCACGAGAAACAGTCCTACTTGAGGAAGATTCTTGGCTTGGGGTAGACATACCAACTATCTTGACAAAATCTGGATATGCCCTTGGAAACAAATCTGGTGTCCCAAGTTTACCGTATTGATCAAGATAACTTTCATAACTTGCCCTTGGCTGTATGCTTTTAAGATAATATGCATGACCAAAAGGCTTCTTGAGATTTGTCGAATCTCAATGTAATTACCCTAGATTGGCTGAATGTTGCATCCTCTTTGCTCAATAACTCTTCTCGGCAACATGCCATTTGCTGATACTCAAATGTAAACTTCCATGATATCAAGCAGTTGTTTTACAAGTAGAAAATGTTTATTCTAAGAATGATAATTCTAATGCAACATTTATGTAAGTCTTGAAGATTTTATTGAAAAGATGTCCCAAAACCTTGTGAGCGAATCACTAGCCAGGATGCGACATTGATTTTTTTGTATGAAAGATAACAAAATAATATGATACCAATCACAATAATTTATAAAAACTAACGAGAGTCAGGAAACACTATCTCGTTGGAGTATGCTTTCAAAATAAACCTTGTTTCAATTAGGACTTTAGAGGGTTGTTGTAACACCCCAGTTTTAATTATTTGATTTATTTAATTGGGAATTTATTTTATTAGAATTAATAAAATAAAAAGAATTATTTATTTTGGAATATTTGAAGAAAATAAAAGAAATAAGAAAATATTGGGTTTTTAAGTTATTGGGCTTGGATGTCGTTAGTAAAGAGTGGGGGTGCAAAAGAAATAAGGATATATTTTGGAACTCAAGTTATTTTCTCACTTTTCACGATAACACAGAATTTGGGAAATTTGGGAAGTTGAGCTCTGAAGGTGCGAAGAACGAAGAACATCGCTCAAAGAACTCAAGCTGCAATTGATAAGGTAAGGGGGGCTACTACTCGATTTACTTTTGCTTATGGGTTTAGGTACGATTGATTTTGGATAATCGTAGGGAGAAACCCCAATTTTTAGATGTTCTTAGGGATCACTAACCTTAGGGTTGAACTTTGTTAGAAAAGGTTTAGGTTCCCAAATTTTATGAATCAATTAAGGATTTTAGGTTTCTATGGTGGATTTGGAGTATATTTGTATGAACGAGAGTTCCCTTAGGTAATTCTAGGGATAACCTCAATGTTGTTAGAATTTCCCTAAAGGAAGGGTAATATGTAACTTAAGGTCAATTTTATAAAACTTGTTGTTGATGAAAGAATTGTTGATAAAATAGGATGTTTTAAAAATGAAAATTCTGAGTTTTGATTGATTTTGGAAAATGAGACCTTAAGTGAATTGATACTGTTCTTAAGATTGGAAATTGACTAACTTAAAAGGGAATTATGTTCCCAATTGATGTGTTGCTTTGAGTTATGCAAAATTGATGTTGTTATGTACCGCAATGCACATTTTGGCGGGTATTTTTCGTGTTTGGTTGCTGTTCCGAGCCTGCTGCACGTACAGGAAAATTCTGTACGCGCTCATCAATACGGTCCGTGTTGTACAACACGGGCACCCGTGTTGATCCCCTGTATTGATGAAAACAATGTGTTTCTGGACACATTTCAACACGGGCCGTGTTGCACAACACGGGCACCCGTGTTGATCTTCTGTATTGGCAACACGGGCCGTGTTGCTGCACACGGGCACCCGTGTTGACCTCCTGTGTTGGCTTCTGAATTTTGTTTTCTGTGCTCTGTTGTGGTGTACAGGAATGATTTTGTTTAATGTGCAGTGTTTGTTGGTTTTGAACATGCTGCTTAATGATATGCATAGTATTGTGGAGGCTTGTATCGAATAATGTTTGTATGTTATGATACCAACACTATGTGGATTTTATTGTCATGCTTTTAGATAATGTTATCAAGCATGGATTATGATATAACTTGATATGATTGGTTGGTGTTTAATAGTATGCTGAGTGATTACATGCTATTCATATCATGTTGTATTTGATATTGTTGATGTTACATGATATGTTTTATTGATGTCAATAGTATGCTGAGTGTTACATACTTTACATATCATGTTGCATTTGTTAATTCCCATTGTGTGGAATTAACATGGTGGCCAATATACGTGTCCGCGATTTAATGGAACGTTGAGGTGGTAGCCGTGTCCGCGATATAATGGAACGGTGAGTTATCCGTGACCCGAGATTTAATGGGGCGGTAAAATGGTACCACATGCATGGGTGTGTTGCATTACATTGAATATAACATGAATGGATGATTTTCCAATGTTGTATTTAATTGATTGTATGCATGTATTGTTGCTAAATTGTTAACGATGTTTGATGTTAATTATAAGCATGAAAAGTAATATATTATGAATATATGAATTGTAAAGGTTTTCGTAAACTATGAAACATGCTAACTGTTTGGGTGATGCTTATGGTTTTCTGAATTGATTGTTATGAACGTATAATCAAATGTATAGTTGAGATGCTCACCCTTACTGTTGAATATTTCAGATTGAGGAGCTTCGTTCAGGTGCTTGGCGAAGGCTTGTTGTTTCTAGTTTATTTCTGTTTAAGTATTGTCCGGGTCATGCTCTGATAGTTGTAACTCCGGGAACGTTTGTTTGTCGAGCTGCTTTAGTCAGACTCGTTTATTTCCTTAGTATTTGGTTATAATATGATGTTGATATATTCCAGGTGTTAATCCCTGATGATTTTGAAAATATTATAACATTGGTTTTGTTAATTAAATTATTCCGCTGTGTAAACATGTATGAGTTGCTTCTATGTTATGCATGACAGGAACTTGTTTTTGTAAAAATAGAATTGTGACATCCTCGTTAATACATGTACTCTAAAAGTATGATTTTATTTATTTGCGAAATTTTATGCGGGGTTTTAGAGGGTGTTACAATAGTGGTATCAGAGCATAGTCGGTCGTTGCGACCAGAGTCTTGAGTCAGTCATTCCTTTTGTATGCGACTAGTGTAAGGCCACACTGTCGATACTGTATTCTGATGAGGAGTATGTTTTAATTCTCAGGAATATGGCTGGAAGAGGTAACGGACGGAATGATGCTGCACTCGCTGAGGCTTTGGGGATGTTAGCTGGTGTACTTGCTGGAAATCCAAGTGGAGGCGTGATTGGTGCTGATAGGCAATTGGGGAACTTCCAAAGGAACAATCCTCCGTTGTTCAAAGGTACACATGACCCTGAAGGTGCTCAGAAGTGGCTGAAGGAAATCGAAAGGATTTTCCGTGTGATTGATTGTGCTGAGGATCTGAAAGTCAGATATGGTACGCATATGTTGGCAGAAGAGGCCGATGACTGGTGGGTTGCAACAAGGACTGAAATGGTTCAGGATGGAGCGGTACTGACTTGGGCTAACTTCAGAAGGGCTTTTCTGAGGAGGTACTTTCCTGAAGATGTTCGGGGAAGAAAGGAAATTGAATTTTTGGAGCTTAAGCAGGGCAATCTGACTGTTAGTGAGTATGCTACTAAGTTCACTGAGCTGGCAAAGTATTATGCACACTACAACAATGATGAGGCTGGAGAATTCTCTAAATGTATCAAATTTGAGAATGGTCTCCGAGATGAGATTAAGCAGGGAATCAGGTACCAGCGTATTCGTAGGTTTTCTGATCTGGTGGATTGTAGCAGGATCTTGGAAGAAGATATTACTAAGACTAGGTCGTCTCACTCTCGTGGGGTTGTTGATAAAAGAGGAAAGCAACATATGGACCGTGGCAAGCCATATGGTAGAAGTAACCAGAAATCAGGTGGATGGAAAAGGCCTAGTGGGGGAGATTCTAAGGCTCCTATCAGATGCTACAGGTGTTGTGAGTTTGGTCATCATATTCGAGATTGCAAGAGTGATGAAAAGAAGTGCTATAAATGTGGAAAGACTGGTCATTTGTCTATTGATTGCAAAGGGAAGTCTGTTACTTGTTACAATTGTGGCGAAGAAGGTCACATTCGTCCGCAGTGTCCTAAGCTTAAGAAGGATCAGTCAGGTGGAAAAGTTTTCGCTTTGTCTGGATCTGAGACTACTCCAGAGGATCGATTGATTAAAGGTATGTGTTTTATTCATGGCACACCTTTAGTTGCAATTATTGATACTGGTGAAACTCATTCTTTCATTTCTTTGGATTGTGCTGAGAGGTTGAAACTGGACATATCTGATATGCGAGGTAGCATGGTTGTTGATACTCCTGCATCGGGTTCAGTGACAACTTCACTTGTATGTAGGAATTGTCCTATTGAGATTTTTGGTAGAGGTTTCTGTATGGATTTAGTGTGCCTACCGCTTGAACAAATTGATATTATCCTTGGGATGAACTGGTTGGAATTCAACCGGGTTCATCTGAACTGTTTTGCTAAGACGGTGATTTTCCCAGAGGCAGTTGGTGTCGAGAATTTGGCTATGACTTCTAGGCAGGTACAAGAAGCAATGGAGGAAGGTGCTATTGTGTTTATGTTACTTGCTTCGTTAGATGCAACAGGAAAGGTCAGGAGTGGTGAATTGCCAGTGGTGTGTGATTTTCCAGAAGTCTTTCCTGATGATGTTGGTGAGTTACCTCCTGAGAGAGAAGTGAAATTTTCTATAGATTTGATTCCCGGTACGAGACAGGTGTCGATGGCACCATATCGTATGTCTGCATCTGAGTTGGCAGAATTGAAAAGTCAGTTGGAAGATTTACTGGAGAAGAAGTTTATTCGTCCAAGTGTTTCGCCTTTGGGTGCTCCGGTATTATTGGTCAAGAAGAAAGAAGGTTCTATGAGACTGTGTGTTGATTACAGGCAATTGAACAAAGTAACCATTAAAAATCGGTATCCTTTACCGAGGATTGATGATTTAATGGATCAGCTAATTGGAGCTAGTGTATTCAGTAAGATTGACTTGACATCTGGATATCATCAGATTCGTGTGAAAGCGGAAGATATTCAAAAGACTGCTTTTCGAACGAGGTATGGGCATTATGAATATTCTGTTATGCCATTCGGAGTTACTAATGCACCTGGTGTTTTCATGGAGTACATGAACAAGATTTTTCATCCGTATCTGGATAAGTTTGTTGTGGTTTTTATTGATGACATTCTGATTTATTCCAAGAATGACGAAGAGCATGCGGAACATCTCAGAATTGTGTTGGAGTTGTTGAAAGATAAGAAGTTGTATGCAAAGTTATCCAAATGTGAGTTCTGGCTGAATGAAGTTAGTTTTCTTGGACATGTGATTTCTAAGAATGGTATTGCAGTGGATCCTACAAAAGTAGAAGCAGTATCTCAGTGGGAAGCGCCGAAGACTGTTTCTGAAATCAGAAGTTTTCTTGGTCTTGCAGGTTATTACAGAAAGTTTATCGAAGGATTCTCAAAGTTAGCATTGCCGTTGACAAAGTTAACTCGTAAAGGACAAGCGTTTATTTGGGATTCTGATTGTGAGAAAGGTTTCCAAGAATTGAAGCGGAGATTGACTAGTGCTCCTATTCTGATTTTGCCGAATCCGGTGGAATCTTTTGTGGTTTACTGTGATGCATCTCTGATGGGATTAGGTGGTGTTTTAATGCAGAATCAACAGGTAGTTGCGTATGCTTCGAGACAGTTGAAGGTTCATGAAAGGAACTATCCTACTCATGACTTAGAGTTAGCAGCATTTGTGTTTGTCTTGAAATTGTGGAGACATTATCTGTATGGTTCGAGATTTGAAGTGTATAGTGATCATAAGAGTTTGAAGTATCTTTTCGATCAGAAAGAGCTCAATATGAGGCAAAGAAGGTGGTTGGAATTTCTCAAAGATTATGATTTTGGTTTGAATTACCATCCTGGTAAGGCAAATGTGGTTGCAGATGCTTTGAGCAGGAAATCCTTGCATATGTCTATGATGATGGTTCGTGAATTGGAGTTAATTGAACAATTCCGAGATTTGAGTTTAATTTGTGAAAGTACTCCGAAGTGTGTTCGTTTGGGTATGTTGAAACTTACTAGTGGTATTCTAGAAGAGATCAGGATCGGGCAGAAATCTGATGTTAATTTAGTTGATAAATTGATGTTGATCAACCAAGGTCAAGGTGGTGAGTTTAGAATTGATGAAAATGATGTTATGAGATTTGGCAATAGAGTTTGTGTTCCTGATGTTGCAGAAATAAAGAAGAGTATATTAGAGGAAGGACATCGCAGTGGGATGAGTATTCATCCGGGTGCCACGAAAATGTATCATGATTTGAAGAAATTGTTTTGGTGGCCGGGAATGAAAAAGGAAATAGCTGAATTTGTGTATGCATGTTTAATCTGTCAGAAATCGAAGATTGAGCATCAGAAGCCGTCTGGATTTATGCAACCGATGTTTATTCCAGAATGGAAGTGGGATAGTATTTCTATGGATTTTGTATCCGGGTTGCCGAGGACTCCTAAGAATTGTGAAGCGATATGGGTTATTGTGGATAGACTGACTAAGTCTGCTCATTTTATACCGGTGCGAATGGATTACTCAATGGAGAGATTGGCACAGTTGTATATTGAGAAAATAGTGAGTTTGCATGGAGTTCCTTCTAGTATTGTGTCAGATAGAGATCCGAGGTTCACTTTGAAATTTTGGGAAGGATTGCAGAAGGCTTTGGGTACTAAATTGAGGTTGAGTTCAGCTTACCATCCTCAGACTGATGGACAGACGGAGAGGACGATTCAATCGTTAGAAGATTTATTGCGTGCTTGTGTTTTAGAGAAGGGTGGAGCTTGGGATAGCTATTTGCCATTGATTGAATTTACTTATAACAATAGTTACCATTCGAGTATTGGTATGGCTCCGTTTGAGGCATTGTATGGTAGACGGTGTAGAACGCCTTTGTGTTGGTATGAATCTGGAGAGAGTTCAGTAATTGGGCCAGAGATTGTTCAGCAGACTACTGAAAAGATCAAATTGATTCAAGAGAAGATGAGAGCTTCTCAGAGTCGTCAGAAAAGTTATCATGATAAGAGGAGGAAGAATTTAGAATTCAGTGCTGGAGATCATGTGTTTATGAGAGTTACTCCGATGACGGGTGTTGGTCGAGCGTTGAAATCTAAGAAGTTGACTCCGCGTTTTATTGGTCCGTTTCAGATTACGGAAAGAGTTGGAGAAGTTGCTTATCGTATTGCTTTACCTCCGAGACTTGCGAATTTGCACGATGTTTTTCATGTTTCTCAGTTGAGGAGATACATTCCAGACCCATCTCATGTAATCCAAGTAGATGATGTACAGGTGAGAGATAACCTAACAGTAGAAACATTGCCTATGAGGATAGAAGATCGGGAAGTGAAACAGTTAAGGGGTAAAGAGATAGCATTAGTGAAGGTTGCTTGGGGAGGCCCAGCAGAGGGAAATATTACCTGGGAACTGGAGAGCCAGATGAAAGAGGCTTATCCGGAACTGTTCGTCTAAGGTATGTTTTCGAGGACGAAAACTCTTTTAGTGGGGGAGAGTTGTAACACCCTAGTTTTAATTATTTGATTTATTTAATTGGGAATTTATTTTATTAGAATTAATAAAATAAAAAGAATTATTTATTTTGGAATATTTGAAGAAAATAAAAGAAATAAGAAAATATTGGGTTTTTAAGTTATTGGGCTTGGATGTCGTTAGTAAAGAGTGGGGGTGCAAAAGAAATAAGGATATATTTTGGAACTCAAGTTATTTTCTCACTTTTCACGATAACACAGAATTTGGGAAATTTGGGAAGTTGAGCTCTGAAGGTGCGAAGAACGAAGAACATCGCTCAAAGAACTCAAGCTGCAATTGATAAGGTAAGGGGGGCTACTACTCGATTTACTTTTGCTTATGGGTTTAGGTACGATTGATTTTGGATAATCGTAGGGAGAAACCCCAATTTTTAGATGTTCTTAGGGATCACTAACCTTAGGGTTGAACTTTGTTAGAAAAGGTTTAGGTTCCCAAATTTTATGAATCAATTAAGGATTTTAGGTTTCTATGGTGGATTTGGAGTATATTTGTATGAACGAGAGTTCCCTTAGGTAATTCTAGGGATAACCTCAATGTTGTTAGAATTTCCCTAAAGGACGGGTAATATGTAACTTAAGGTCAATTTTATAAAACTTGTTGTTGATGAAAGAATTGTTGATAAAATAGGATGTTTTAAAAATGAAAATTCTGAGTTTTGATTGATTTTGGAAAATGAGACCTTAAGTGAATTGATACTGTTCTTAAGATTGGAAATTGACTAACTTAAAAGGGAATTATGTTCCCAATTGATGTGTTGCTTTGAGTTATGCAAAATTGATGTTGTTATGTACCGCAATGCACGTTTTGGCGGGTATTTTTCGTGTTTGGTTGCTGTTCCGAGCCTGCTGCACGTACAGGAAAATTCTGTACGCGCTCATCAACACGGTCCGTGTTGTACAACACGGGCACCCGTGTTGATCCCCTGTATTGATGAAAACAATGTGTTTCTGGACACATTTCAACACGGGCCGTGTTGCACAACACGGGCACCCGTGTTGATCTTCTGTATTGGCAACACGGGCCGTGTTGCTGCACACGGGCACCCGTGTTGACCTCCTGTGTTGGCTTCTGAATTTTGTTTTCTGTGCTCTGTTGTGGTGTACAGGAATGATTTTGTTTAATGTGCAGTGTTTGTTGGTTTTGAACATGCTGCTTAATGATATGCATAGTATTGTGGAGGCTTGTATCGAATAATGTTTGTATGTTATGATACCAACACTATGTGGATTTTATTGTCATGCTTTTAGATAATGTTATCAAGCATGGATTATGATATAACTTGATATGATTGGTTGGTGTTTAATAGTATGCTGAGTGATTACATGCTATTCATATCATGTTGTATTTGATATTGTTGATGTTACATGATATGTTTTATTGATGTCAATAGTATGCTGAGTGTTACATACTTTACATATCATGTTGCATTTGTTAATTCCCATTGTGTGGAATTAACATGGTGGCCAATATACGTGTCCGCGATTTAATGGAACGTTGAGGTGGTAGCCGTGTCCGCGATATAATGGAACGGTGAGTTATCCGTGACCCGAGATTTAATGGGGCGGTAAAATGGTACCACATGCATGGGTGTGTTGCATTACATTGAATATAACATGAATGGATGATTTTCCAATGTTGTATTTAATTGATTGTATGCATGTATTGTTGCTAAATTGTTAACGATGTTTGATGTTAATTATAAGCATGAAAAGTAATATATTATGAATATATGAATTGTAAAGGTTTTCGTAAACTATGAAACATGCTAACTGTTTGGGTGATGCTTATGGTTTTCTGAATTGATTGTTATGAACGTATAATCAAATGTATAGTTGAGATGCTCACCCTTACTGTTGAATATTTCAGATTGAGGAGCTTCGTTCAGGTGCTTGGCGAAGGCTTGTTGTTTCTAGTTTATTTCTGTTTAAGTATTGTCCGGGTCATGCTCTGATAGTTGTAACTCCGGGAACGTTTGTTTGTCGAGCTGCTTTAGTCAGACTCGTTTATTTCCTTAGTATTTGGTTATAATATGATGTTGATATATTCCAGGTGTTAATCCCTGATGATTTTGAAAATATTATAACATTGGTTTTGTTAATTAAATTATTCCGCTGTGTAAACATGTATGAGTTGCTTCTATGTTATGCATGACAGGAACTTGTTTTTGTAAAAAGAGAATTCTGACATCCTCGTTAATACATGTACTCTGAAAGTATGATTTTATTTATTTGCGAAATTTTATGCGGGGTTTTAGAGGGTGTTACAGTTGTAATTTGGCCTAGTTCATGGTTTTAGAAAAAAATATTTAAGGCTCAAAATATTTGGTGCCCACCCCCTTTATGATGTTCTTCAGTCCTACACTCATTTAATTTGATACGAGCACTTACCTCTCAAGAGGAATTTATGATGATTGAGGAACCACTGATATTCTTTGGACATGACAATCACTCACTTTTTCATCTTTTGCATTTCTTGTCACACGACTATATTCTTTGTTGAGGAGTTTCATGTTATAATCCTTTCTCTCCTTTTAGGCTTTCCACTTATTCATTGATTTCCCTAACTTTTTCCTGGACAAATTCCTTTTGAATT
This sequence comes from Vicia faba, assembly GCA_948472305.1. Lineage (NCBI taxonomy): Eukaryota > Viridiplantae > Streptophyta > Magnoliopsida > Fabales > Fabaceae > Vicia > Vicia faba. Next base: position 143,728 of record CATIWC010001787.1, read on the forward strand.
TGACTCTGAAGTCCAGCGGTATTCCCTGACTTTTGCCTAAGCGACTTGTTTTTTCAAGTTCCGACTTAGCGGGGCTTTTTTTCTCTTTCTTTTTCATCACTTTTTATTCATATTACCTTTTTTATTTTTTATTTTTCATCATGTCGTGTGACTTAGAGTCATTTTTTACTTGTTGGAATAATTGTGACTACCTTATTTCTGGGCAGATGAAGGACAACCATTGTTGTATCGTCATCTGTTAATCTCCTAATGTGAGAGAGATACCCATTGGCATAACGTCTTCTTTTGATGTACACTACTGATATGCGAAGATTAAACATTGTAATTTTGAATTTCCTCAACCTTTTGAAGGATAACCATTATTGTATCCTTAGGTGAGCACTCTTGATGAGATTTGAATACTCAATCAGTTAACTGAACACTACCTTGCCCCGGGTTAAAAATGAGGGTTTTTTTCTGAATAGAAAAAGAAACTCCTACTTCAAGGCTCAAAGGGGTTAACAAAGGTTTAACTCCCTTATATCTCCGGTGTTTGGGAATTTGAAACAATTTATGTACATCATAAATAGGGTTTTATCCAAAAGTATACAACCAGAAATTTTGCATTTCAATAACATCATCCTCCCTCCAATCTCTTCCTAGGCAAGAGAATGGGTAACAAGTTGGTATCATAATGAAAAAGGAAATTTAAAGTTGAAAACAAATTCGAGTGAAGTGAATGGGTTTCTTCAAGACAAATATATTTATTGTATTAAGATAATCATTTAAATGTAAACAAGTTCTTACATGCAAACAATGCAATGATAAACAAGAAAATTACAAATGAGAAAGCAGTAAAAATGCTAATAAACTGAGAAGGCTAATCATCCTTAAACTCCAGGGTTTTCTTCAATCATGTTTATTCTTCGGAAAAGACTTGACTTGAACCTCAAGACAGATATCCTTAAATGATAAGATACCACTTATGACCAATTTCTTGACTTTAGCTTTTAATGGGTAACAATGTTCGATACTACGCCTAGGGGCTCCCTGATGAAAGTCACAAGTCAAATCAGCTTTGCAGTACCACTGCATCTTCTCAGGAATCTTTGGTGGAGGTCGAGTTTGAACCAAATTTCTCTTCATCAGGACAGGAAACAACTCTGTATAGGTCGATGGATTGGATCAAGCTGAGTTTTACTCTGATCAGGAACTTGTTGATTCTATTGACAAACTGGAGCAACGGGAGGTAATTTGAACACATGGATGTCAGGAGAAACATGTTGATTCTGACGATAATTATTTCTTCCTCTGGTTCTCTTCTTGGAAAAGTTATTATCAAACTTCTTCAGACCACTAGTTAAGCCACCATCTTCAGATGTACAACCCTTTTAGACATCCTCTTCTAGAAGCACTCCCACATTCACTTTTTCAGGGAAATCACTGGGCACATTGACTATCACCTTCTCATGAAAGAATAATTTCAGAGTTTTTGTGAAGACCTTTACCATCTCTTCTTCCTTCCCAGAAGGATTGACTTGTGAACAACCAAAGTTTTAACCAAAGTAATTAGATACTCCATACTGGCCTTCAAAGTAATTATCTCTTTGCGGAGTTTAAATATTTCTTGCTTAATGTTTTCCATCTTCTCTTAGAACAAGTGTTGCACTGACGCGATAACTTGACTTCTGAAGACGAAGAGCAGAGGATAAGACTCCGGGAAACTCTTGAAATCAAGACAAAAGTGAGAATGATGCATGCTATGAAATGTAAATCATTGCTTAAGATTTTTTAAAACCAAGTTTATGAATAACTTTGGAACATTATATACAAATTGCAAACATCAATTAAAAGACACAATTGGGATAACTGAAAAAAACTCATTTCATTAATACTGGAAGGGTTACATTTGAAGTACAAAACTTCACTAATCCTACACAGAAGAAAGAGAAAGCTAAATCCTTAGGTCCAAATGAACTGCATCCAATTAAGATCCAACACCGTGTTTTAACATCTTCTTGAGCTTGAATTTGGAATGCTAAAAGAAAATAAATCCTCTTGCACTATTCTCTTCTACTTTGCTGATAATCGAAAAAATAAATCACTGATACAAAGGATCGAGGAACTGGATCAAGGGCATAAATGAATCCATATTCAAGTCAACTAGGAGAACATGAAATCCCAAGGAATACATGCCAAGGATTCATGCTTCCTCAATTCTTTTGAATCCAGAGTCTTAACATTGTACTTCTGAGTACTCTTTCCAAAATCCATAATTATAAAACTTGTGATATTTGTAAACAGAAGTCTTAAGTTCCTTGAAAATTTGGTTAAAACAATGCTCATGGGTGCATGGATGCATGATGCAACAATCACACACAAGATCAAAAACATGGGGTTCATAGGTTCGACGTCACGAGCATGAGGTTGAAGGTATTACCCACAAGGTATGGTCTAATAATTTATCACCTTCCAAACAAGGTTCTAAAAGGTTCCCAGAGTCTACATCTTTCCTTTGGATATTACTAATGTCCTGATTGACTCGGTAATTAGTAATATTCATAGGGAAAACTCGTTTGAGTGTAGTATCGCGTGACAACCATTTCCGGATTACTCCGTCATAGTTTCCACACTACACCTAAAAGACCAAGATGGGTTAAGGGTTCTACGGTCCTCGGCTTCAGCAGGCTCCTAGATTGAAAGCAGCACGTCTTCCTGATTACTCGGTAAATGATACTACAGTCAAAGAGGCATCCACTAAGTGGGGGATCTCATGTCTCCTTTTTGGGATTACTCCCTCAAAGTTAACATGACAATACCGCCCGTCCTATCTTAAGTTTGCCCAAGTCCGAGTAGAGGACTTAGGAGAAATCACCAAGCACCCTGAAAACCAGGAAAATCTAGACAAACATATATACAACATATATTATACAACAACAATAGCACATATACATATAAACAAAGATAAGCTCAACCCACTTAGGGATGAACCAGCAATTGGTTGATCTTCCCTCAGCGAAGTCGCCATTTTTTCTATAGCGGTAGAAATATTGAGACTAAGCCATTGGATTTACTTGACTCACATAAATCAAAATAAAAATCGCCACCGCGCTTTATTATTTCTAGAGGAGTGGGAAAAGAGCGAATAGCCCAAAAAGGAGGGGAAGAGAATCTAAGTTCAGGGGTTGGTTATGGAAAGGGAAGATATTAGCACCCTAAAAATCTACGATACTTTGCAGGAACTTCTTTCAAACTTTGTTTATTTTGGCTATAAAAGTTGTATACAAAAAATAGATTGTAGGTAATAGAAGAGAAATATTTTTTACAATTTTTACACCTGCCGCAGTTGCGAATCTTTAGTGCCTACAATTATGAGAATGGAGAATTTTCATCATCTAAAAGTGGAGGATGTGACTTGGATTTAAAAATTAGCAAAGCCTCGCTCAACACCCAAGTTGAAAATATCTCACTTCACTATATATCGTAGAAGTATAGTAGCTCGCATCACTACAAGGATTGACAAGAGTCTAATCTTTTGAGAAAATTTTAAAGTAAAAAGCCAAAATGGAAAAATGGTTTGAGTGAGGTTGATTGACTTTTAGTCTTATCACAAAAAAGGTCAAGGTATTATTAAGTTGGTTAAATTTTGATTAAGAAAATATTTTGAAAATGCATGGACCTAAGTCCAAGTTTATTGTGAAAGCAGTTCAAGTTTAGAATACAAGAATAGTTTTGAAAAAAAGAGGGAGAATATTTTTGAAATTAAATATTGGAGGAGATGAAGGGATTATCCTAGAGCATAAGGTAAAATCTAGGGAAATGAATCGTCTACCAACAAAAATCCTGGACCCGACCAGATAACAGTTCAAGTCACTAAAGCCTGGGTACGACCAGATAACAGTTCAAGTCAATTAAACCTGGATACAACCAGATAATAGTTTAATCTTAAGAAAATTACTGCAAATCCTGGAGATCAACCAGATAACAGTTAATTTCATATTCCCTAGTAAGTTGCTGTGAAGCCTGGAATACGACCAGGTAACAGTCAACTTTATTATCTTCAGCAAGTTACTATGAAGCCTGGATTTCGACCAGATAACAGCTAACTTTCATCCCTCTAATCAAGAGATAATTCCCCAGTTGAATAATGGATAACTAAAGCTCCTAGATATTATTCCCCAAACAGAAACCAACATCCCCCATCGGAGTCCTCCTCAAACAACATGAACAGGAATCCACGCAAAGAGATCTCTTATGAAGTAAGTATCTACTTTGGATGGCATCTTTAAGCCCATCTCCGACAACTCTTAGTTATCCTCTCCAAATGGAATATGTAAGCCCATTCCCGATATCATCAACCAACGACGTTACGTCATGCGAGTGCAAATTTCTGGGCACTCTAGTGTTCAATCACCTTCCACCTTCAGATTATGAAAGGCATACAAGAAAATCTAAATCCTCGGGTTTAAGAAGATTGAACAGGGGAAGTTGTTGTACCCAAAAATTTTCCCTTCCATTTTACTCATGACATGCTCATTGAAGTCTTAAATTGCTCAAGGTTGACCAAGAATTGATTTGACAAATTCTCCTCCTAAGCAATGAACCTCTAATTGGGGTTTCACTTTTCATCAAGATGTGTGAGCTCGAAAAGTCTCAAATGTTTTCCATAGTCCTAATATGTCTTCAAGATTGTCCATGACAAATTCCACGCCTTACACTACAGGTTTTCTCAGTCAATTTCTCAAATGTTTGAAAATCAACTATATTAGGTCAAAAGTCAACTGGGGCCCATATACAGTCAAACATCAAGATTTTTGGTCAAAATCAAAATCTAGAAGTGATATTCATCATTTGATCAAAGGTTGATCATGACTCCTCAAGGAATGTCCTTAATTCATCAAAACTCAAGAATTGCAAAATTAGGGTTTCTATAGGAAAAGTCAATTGAACTTTGACCAGGCATAACTTTCTCATACTTCATCCATTTTCCCCAAACAAAGCGCATTTTTAAAAGAATCCAATTCCCTATAACTTCTCTTTTCCATCAAGTCTAAGAAATGCATCATTTGAAAGATACAAGCTCATACATTACATGTAATTTTTAGAAGGCCAACAAAAGACACATTTTGTCAAGACCATTTACATCAAGATAAAGTCTTACAATGGAAAATTGATCAACGGAGGGTTTGAAGTAGACGTCTTGGGCTTTACAAAAAGTAAAATATCATCATCATGAGATAAAAATGAGCAAGTTATGGATTGCCCAAGTTGGGAAAATTTGAGAAAATTCAAGGATTGTTCATTGAGAAAATTTGAACTTTTAGGTCAATGACCTAACTTTTTGAGGTTCAAACACTCTCATGACCTTATGAAGGATCTCTAAATCCATTTTTGCATGCCTTTGATTTTATGTATATTTATTTTAATTTTTTGTTTAATTTAAAATTAAATAAATACAAAATAAATGCATAAAATAATAACTTAATGATTTTGACATGTGGGCTAGTGTTTTGGGTCAGCCTCAAGGCTCATGTTTTGTGTAAATGTGTCCAGGTTCACCCAAGACTCAACATGGCATGAAATCTTCAAATTTGGTAAGTTTTCAAATGGAAATCTTTTGTTTTCATCATGGCTTTATGGCTTGGATTATTTCCCTATTTCCTCCCTAATCTTACCTCCTTTATTTATTCAACACATCTGCAAGAATTACACAAGGATATATTTCCCCATAAGAGCTCCACAAAAATTCAAAAATTTCAACCAAAGTTGCCAAAATTGAAACTTGTTTTTCAGGCATCCTCAATTCAAAATAGTGATCATACGTTGCTCCTGAGGTTCCCAAGGACCCGTTCCAACCATTCCCAAAGCTTGAAACATCCCAGATCATCAGATCCAAGGCATCTCTGTTTTGGTATAATCTTAAATTCAAATCATTATTTTTACGAATTGTTGAATGTTTAACATGTGTGTATGAGTTTCTGGGCATCCTTAGAACAGGTTAATAGCATTACATGAAATGCATGACGTCTAGATCGTGAGATGCCATTCAAACTATGCTAGGGTTTTTGATTCGTAACTCAGGATATAGGAGCTTTCTGACCAATCTAAGGCCAGATTCGTGATCAGGGCAAAATTTTAAGCAAGATAGTGTCTTTGTTGTGTCTTAAAACTAACAAATTTGTAGGATCCATGTTTTGATGCACCGAAGAATACGAGTGGAGTTTGAATCTAGCGTCCCTCTCTTCATTTGATTCCGGCGTGTGTTATGTGGCAAAAAAGCGTGCCCTGATTGGTCCATTTGAATGTATGGGGCCATCAGCACGCATTGTATTTTTAAAATATTGATTTGTTTCATTTTTCTAATATAATATTATCAATTCATTCATATTAACAAATGATCAGCTAGCTTATATGGTAAAGGAACGCGTGCATTGGAGAGAGGACCTGGGTTAAAGTCCCATGTCATGCATTTTCATTTTTCTAACATATTATCTGCATATCTGATGCTTCAAGTCCAAACGCATGCATCATAAACCATCAATTCAAGCCATCAGATCACCACTTGATCCAGATCCAACGCCTCCAACACGCAGACCACCATGCACTCTCCAGAGCATTCCTCACTAGATATGCTGGAAACCTGGGCTTCAACAATTTGGGCCTAGTGTGTTTTTTTAACTTGCACACCCAGTTTTTGTTTTACTACTCAGGCCCATTCATGTTTTTGTTTTATCTTTTATTTCTTTTCTTAATTTTTTTTAACTTGTTTAACCAGCAAAAATATTAAAATCACAAAAAATATTGTTTTAGGTTTTTTTATTAATTAAATTATTTTCTTAAATTAATTAATTAATTATTTTAACCTTCTTTCTAAATTAAAACTAATTACACCTAGTTTTTAATTCACTTTTATTTCTTCTTTCCATAATAAAAATACAAAAAAATAGAATTAATTCCCTTTTATTAGTTTCAATTTTCTTCAATTATTTCTATTTTCTTTTAAGTTTAGATTTAGGTTAATTAATCTTTATTTAATTTAAACATTTTCTTAAATAAAATAAAAACAAACAAAAAGATATTTTTCTTATAACTTAGAATTTTTTTAGACATACTTTCAATTCGCGCGCGTTATTACCTTTCGAATTTTATTTTCATATTTTTTGTAACTGCCTACTGGGATGTAATAGAATTAATTAGGACTATTTAATTCTTTTCTTTCTTTATTTCCCCCCATGTTTTGGACATGTAATTAATCCCCCCTTCCCGAAGCCTTGTAATAGCTAGGTTTTATCTTTCCGCATTTTAAATTTTTGCAAACTATTAATTATCTAGATGCATGACTAATAGGATTGTATGGCAAGAATAAAACAAAACGCTAGAAAACCTAATGCAAAGAAAAAAAATTAACTGAATACAACACAATTGCACATATACACCTCTAGGGTATCCCACTTTGGTTACCTTCGTAAAAATAGTCACAACTCTCGAAATATGAGAGATTTTAGTGACTACCCTCCGGTTTAAAGATCATAAGTCCCTCGTTGACCTTCTCGACATTGCCTCGATATGATCTTAAAAACCCTAGGATAGTTAATAAAGTTTCTTTCCCATTTGCCTTTGTGACTGTATAAATGTACCTTCGATTGTCTCTCAAACATCCAACGACTAGGGCTACCTACTCACTAATAGTAGGATATCATTGTCTAAAGGAAAAGAGGAAAAGAACAACCTTTCGAGTAAAGTAGATAGTTGTTAGATGCTTGCTCAAAAAATGTTTACACTTACACAAAACTTCTTTCAAAAACATTTTCAAACACTTTGTATACGTTCTCTACCATTCCGAGAAACATTACAAATTTCGCCGCACTAAGGCGCTTTCGAAATACTTTTCAAAACACACAAAGCATAAGGTATTTCAAAATGAGCTAAGCATCTAAGAGCCCGTAGATACCTGCGGATGGAAAGGGTGCTAACACCTTCCCTTTCCATAATCTACCCCCCTTACTCAGAAACAAATATTGAAAGGTATTTTTTTGTTCTTTTAACCCTTTCCTTTGTTGGATAAAAGAAAAGTCGGTGGTGGCTCTTGCTTACCGCAACATTTGGGAATACAAATGCAAAACAAGTATAATAGTCAGTTTTGCCACCGTATCATAGAACTGGAGACTCTGCTGGGGAATTTGATAAAAAGCGGGGTTACCTTAGAGTTTAGTTCATTTTTTATTTGCTTTACATTTGTGTGTTTTGTATGCTTTATCTTTGAGGGATTGTTTGGGTTGTTACTAAAAGATCCTACACCTTGATCTGGGCACCTTTTAGGTAAGTAGAAATAGATCTTAGGGACTGTGCGGGGTATACTAACATGGTTGAAGTGATAGCTACGTTAGTGTGACACATTTGTTGGTACCGGTAGCCCTTGAGTTTAGTCAAGGAGAATACGGGGCCGCTGTATGGTGTCATGAAGAACTAATTAACCCTAGAACCTTTAATTGAACAACTTGGCCATTAGGAAGTAGTAAGATAGTCGACTTTGGTGCAGTCTGAAGTTGGTTGATACTCGATACTACGCTCATTGAGATTGGACTTTCAGGATATTTTGGTCGCCAATAAAGAGGCTTGCGCTGAAACAATTCCTGATGAAGAAAGATCAGTGATATTGAGATTTCCTAGAAGCCGGTTACTTTCTAGGACAGGTTGAACCAACTAAACGTCAAAAGGGTACTTACCTACTGTGATACGGTGGCAGAACCGATTGTTTCATGCTGGTTTGTGTTTTGCGTTTTTAGTTTGCAAAATGTCGCAGTAAGCAAGAGTCGCCACCGACTTTTATTTTATCCAATCGGAAAGGAAAAAAGTACAGAAAAAATCCTTTTTCGAGATATTCTGAGTACGGGGGGTAGATTATAGAAATGGAAGGTATTAGCACCCTTTCTATCCATGGTTTTCCATGGGCTCTTAGGTACTTGCTCATCTTTTTAAATTGCTTGTGTTTGTATGCTTTGTTTTGAAAAGTTTGACTTCGTGATAACCCTTGTATCGGTCCTCAAAGGTGTGACGAAGTTGATTTGAAAATTTGTTTGAAAAATGTAAGTGTGAAAAGTTTTGATTTTAAGCAAGTACCTACTAGCATCTACCTACTCGAAAAAAGATTGTTTCTATTCTAGTTTCCTTTAGACTGCACTATCCTACTATTGAGAAGTAGGTAGCACCGCCGTTGGAATTTGTAAGGGTCAACTCGAAAGGGACGTACAATCACTAAAGCAATGTTAGGATACCTTAGTAGTAACCCTAGATTCTTAAGATCATATTCGAGGCAACATTTCCGAGGCAATATTTCTGAGGCAACATTTCTGAGACAACATTTCTGAGGCAACATTCGAATGGGACGTTTGATCTTTTTTAGACAGGAGGGAAACCACTAAGACACCCTATGCTTAATGATCGTTTACCGAAGGCAACCAAAGTGAGAGTATACCCTAAGAGTGATATGTGCGAGTGATTAGTTTCAGTTATTTATCTTTTCACATTAGGGTTTTCTAACTGTATTAATTTATCATGCATTCTTTCCATATAATCCTATTAGCATACATCTAGACAGTTAAATATTTGCAGAAATTAAAAATACGAGAAAGTAAATCTACGTTATTACAAGGCTTCGGGGAGAGGGGATTAATTAAACTATTACGACACAACTAGGGTCTTGACCCTTGACTAAACATAATTGTGATTGATTAAGAAAATGTTTTTGTCATGCTTTTGTTATTTAAGAAAATAAAGAAATCATTAAGTTAAAAGAGAATCCTAATTCTAATTAATTTTAAATTGAGAAAAATAAATTAATTTATTCTAAAACCTATTTTTTGTATTTTTATTTATTTGAGAAAAAAAAAGAAAAATAAAATTAAATCAAAAGTTTTACCCTAATTTCTATTTGATTTTATTTATGAAAATAAATTACAATTTCCCTAAATTAAACTAAATTAAATTAATTTTGATAATAAATAAAAAAGAACTAATCCTAATTGTTTTTATGAAGTCTTGATTTTATGATTTATGGAGAATAAATTAATTTGTGAATTAAAATAAATAAAGGAAATTAAAAGAATGAATAAAATAAAATAAGAAATAAAAAAGAAGTAAACGGGCCTGGTGGTATTTGCTGCAAGGGGGGGTGCCAACTGAATTTCTGGGCCCAAGGTTGATGGTCTGTTTTGACTTTGTTGGATCTGGTGTGTGGGTTGACTTGAGGCGTATGGTAGTCCTCCAAGGGTGGCACGTTGATCTGGGCCAGAGATGTGTTTGATGGCCAAATGTTGATGGTACATGGTGAGCGTCCATTAATGCAATGCGCTTGATCATCTGTTGAAAAACAATATGAAACAAATATGGGACCTTGCCAACTAAGCTACCTGACTTGTTTGTACATATAATGAAAACAAACTATAATATATGAAAAATAATTGTTAATGGAAAAAACGCGCTAAGATTCAAACCACCCAACCAGGGAGTGCCACGCATCATCTTCTTCCTCCTAAACGTCGTTTTAGCCCAATATATTTTTACCTACAGACACTGCGTTGTAGCTACAAACCTGTGTAACTCAAAAATTATCCACAAGCAAGATAAATGACCATGGCTGGTACCAATCAACTCGTCTCATCCTCACGAGTATCATAGTACCAGAATCAATGTCCAATTTAACCTGTATTGCAAAGCCCTAAAACTAAACAAGAAACCCTAGCCATGGCAGTTTTACATACAATCATCAAAAACGCAATTAAATAGAATGATTAGCTTGCAAACTCAATAAGGAACAAGAATATGTAATCAAAATGTGCAAATGATGTATAAATCAATGAAAACGAAAACGAATTTTTTAGGCTAATCGTGTGACTGCTATAAAGTGTTTCAGGATGTGGGGAGGCTTTCTAGTGATTGGAACACGTTCCTGAGACGTCTAGCAATTGATTGGTAAGGTTAGGATGGCTTGAGATAGCCTGTAACTTGGAATTCGATCTGCACTTTTTCTTTGAAATTTTGAAGTTTATTCTGCCTCTTTCACGACTACTCAACCTCTTTTCTTGCCTTGGATTCCTTCTGTATATGTAGTGCAACACATTAGGTCAACAAAAACGAATTGAATCTTGCCCATTATGAAGATTTGATTTGGTCTTTCATGGCATATGGTATCTTTCCAAATTTTCTTCAATCTAATCTTTTTCCATCCAAATCAATCTTGCACGAATTGGTTGTCCTTCTAGCTATACATAGACTCAAAATATGCACAAAAAATCCAAGATTTGATTTGATTTTATTATTTTACCATTTAATTTGATTTATTTTGATTTAAATGAAAAAAATCAAAATAAATGATAAAAATAATAAAATAAAAGGTGGAAAAGCTTAGGGGTCGTGCGTCCTATTAGAAACATGTTTCAAACAAGAAAACATGGGCCCCTTTGGAAAAAATGCAAATTTGATCAATGTTGACTTTTGGCAATTTTGCAAAAAATGTGAACTTGGCCAATGCATAACTCTCTCAATTTTGACCCTAGAGAGGTGTTCTTTGACTTTTTAGAAATCTTAGGATGTCCCCTAAGAAACCATTTTGGTCTCATCTCAATTGAGTCTTCCATGTTCATGTATGAAGCTTTGATCCAAAAGGTGTTTTTGTTGACTTTTCAAAATGACCTATAATGTCAAAAATCATATCTTTTTGTGAGTGCATATTTTGAACTTGGGAGATGAAGATTAATTGTAGGGAATTTCATCCTCTTCAAAATGAGATTTGAATGGGTCATTTCTGATAAAGCATGAGAATGTTATGCTTGGTCAATGTTGAGTTGACTTTTCCTGCAAAACACTAATACAGCAACTTTTGGGTTTGGATGAATTGTGAGCAATCCTTGATGAATCATGATCAACCCTTGATCAAATGATGAATGATACTTCAAAATGAGGATGTTGACAAAAAATCTTGAAGTTTGATTGTATGTGGGCCACAGTTGACTTTTAACCTAACACAGTCAATTTTCAGGCCTTTGAGCAATTGACTGAGCAAACATCCTTTGTAAGACTTGAAACTTGACATGGATGATCTTGAGAACATATTAGGACAATGGTGAGAATTTGGGATCCTTTGGACTCAATCATCTTGATAAAAAATGAAAACCTAATTTGAGGTAGATTGCCTTAGAAAAGAGTTTGTCTGGTGAACTTTGAACTTCCTTGAGCAATTTGGGGACCTCACTTGCCATGTGTTGAGAAATATGGGAGGGCAAGTTTTTGGGTACAACACCTACGGAACCCATGCAAGCCTAAACCTAAGGATTTGTTTGCGTGCTTGAATATATTTGTTTGTACATAACATCATGACATCATAACAGTGCATGTCGCACTAAACATTTCAAGGATTTTTAGGACTTATCTTTGTGTTATTTTGTAGGACACGGCTTCTACTTGTAGAAATAATATCCAAGTTGTTGTACCATAAAATTTTCCCTCCCATTTTCACACAATACATACTCCTAGAGGTTCTCAATTTCTCAAGGTTGACCAAGAATTGACCAGACAAATTCTCCTCCTAGGGCAATGAACCCCCCAACTAGGGTTCCAATTTTCATCAAGATGGTTGAGATTCAAAGGTCTCAAATGCTTTCCATTGTCATAATATGTCTTCAAGATCATCCATGCCAAATTTCATGCCTTGCACAATAAGTTTGCTCAGTGAATTGCTCAAGTATTGGAAAATCAACTATGCTAGGGCAAAAGTCAATTGTGGCCCATATACAGTAAAACTTCAAGATTTTTGGTCAACATCAAAATTTGAAGTGATATCCATAATTTGATCAAGGGTTGATCATGATTCCTCAAGAAATGATCCTAATCTATCAAAAGTCAAGAGTTGCTAAATTAGGGTTTCTATAGGAAAAGTCTACTGAACTTTGACCAGGAATAACTTTCACATACTTCATCCATTTCCCCACAACAAAATCTCATTTTTTAATAGAATCTAATTCCCTACAACTTCTCTTTTTACCTCAAGTTCAATATATGCACTATTTGAAAGATACAAGCTCATACATTACATGTCATTTTCAGAAAGTCAACATAAGACACTTTCTGTCAAAGAAACTTACATTAAGATAATGTCTCCAAATGCAAATATTATTAAAAGATAAAGTGTAGATGACATCTTGAGCTTTCCAAAAAGTTCAAGATCACATTCAAAATATAAAAATTGAGCAAGTTATGAAGTGCACAATTTGGGAAATTTTCAAGAAATGCGTGAAATGCAAAGTGAGCGAACTTGAAGTTTTGAACTAGTGGGCCTAACTTTTGATGTTCAAACATGTTCATAAGGTGTTAGAGGACCTATAAATTCATTCACATATTTTTATGATTTTTATTTTTTTTATTTGAATTTTTATTCATTTAAATGCAAATAAAATCAAATAAAATATGAAACAATGGTATAAAGGCTTGGGCTTTTTGTTTCAATCATCTAAAGGCCCAAGACGACTCCTTAAAACCTTGTCAATTTAGTGGGGACTTAATAAAGGAAGAAACATCACAAATTTGGCAATTTTTGAAGTTGTTTTCTTGTTTAAACCATGACATGATTACCTTGATTTCATTCCTTATTTGTCAGCCCGAATACAAGCAAGCAACATGTCCAAATTCGTGCAAGGTTTCCAAGAGACAAGAATCATAGAAAGAAGGAAAGTTTTAAATATGTTGGAATATTATTTTTATGGGATTTATTACCTTGTATTTTCCATACTTGTTGGCTCCTATTTCATTCTCTATATAAAGGCAAACAAAGGCAGAAGAATGACCAGAAAAAACATTGCATAACAAAGCTCTACAAAATTCTCAGAAATTTCTCAAAGTTGCAAAATTCTTAACCATACTTCCAGGTGATCTCAAGAAAAACAAAGGATCCATTCATCTCCCAGAGGCTCCCAAGAGTTGAACTAGGCGCATAACCCAGCCCTTCCACGTCTACAACTATCACATCGAATTGTACCGGTTTTGGTAAAATTTTCTTGAATCTTAAATTGTATATTCATGTCATATGAATTATTTTTATGCATTGATATGTGTTTGTGAGACCATTTAGAACAGGTTAGGACGATTGCATGTGCAGATGAACACCCTATGCGCAAGATGCCATAGTTAGGGCTATAAGCTTTTTGAGCTTCGGATTCTGTGATACGAGGACTTTCAATCCAAACCCATGATAGGCCTCATGGAAGAGATACACATGATTCTGAAGGCTTTTCTCCAATGTCAGGGCTCTCTTGCTAATGGGCCAGGGATTTTTCTTAGCGCATCAACCCATTTTCTTTACAACATGGCTCATTCTTTTGTTTTTTTCTTTAATTATTTATTTTCTTTTCATTTCAATTAACTCTTTTTTATCAAAAAATCATAAAATCATAAAATCACAAAAAAAAAGTTCTTTTCTTTTAAATAATTTAATTTTCATAAATAAATTTAATTTAATTTAATCGTGTTTTAGTATTATTTCATAGTTAATTTGTAATTAATTTAGGCTTAGGTCTTAAATATTAAAATCAAATCACAAAAAAACAAAAAATATATTTCTTAATACTTAGGCTTTTTAGGACATTTGATTTTCTTTCTAAACAATCTCTTTTTTTTTCTTTCTATTTTTCTTTTGTTATTTAAATTCTAGAAAGAATGTATAGGTCGCACATTGATTTTGTAATGGTTAGTTTATCTTTTCGCATTTTTCATCTAAATATTGTAACTGCTCATGCGATGTAATAGCGTAGGATTTATAATTCCCGCACTTTAAATTTCTGCAAGATATTAACTGTTAGTAATTAGGCTTGTGTATAATTGCTAGTAAATTAGGTTTGCATGACAAGATTAATCAAATTAATCATTAGATCACTAACATAAGATAAATATATGAAAAATGCACTATTGCACACTTGCACCCTTAGGGTACTCCTTACTTGGTTGCCTCGGAAAATAATGGTCATGTCCCTCGAACGTAGGGATATCTTAGCAAAAACCCTCGGTATAAAAGTCATCATAAAAGATCATGGTCCCTAAAACGTCCCTCGAGTTACCTACGAGAAAATGATCTTGTCCCTTGATGTTGCCTATATGATGACAGTCCCTTTGAACGCTAAGATATCCATACATATTGCCTTCGATGACCATAACGTCCCTTTCGATAGTCCCTCAACATTCAACGATAGGGCTACCTACTCACTAGTAGTAGGATAGAACTATCTAAAGGAAAGGAGGAAAAGAACATACTTTTTCGAGTAGGTAGATTGTTCTTAAGTACTTGCTCAAAAAAAAAATTTCACACTTACACACTTTCAGAAAATCTTTTCAAAAATGCTTTATCACACTCTTGAGGACTGATACAAGAGTTACCATAAAGCAAACAAAATATTTCAAAACACAAAAACACAAACAGTTTTCAAAAATGAGCAAGTACCTAAGAGACCGTAGAAAACTACGGATGGAAAGGGTTCTAACACCTTCCCTTTCTATAATCTACCCCCCTTACTCAAAAAATCTCGAAAAGAGTCTTTTTCTGTTCTTTTCACCCTTTCGTTTGTTGGATAAAAGAAAAGTCGGTGGCGACTCTTGCTTACCGCGACATTTGTGAACAAAAAAATGCAAACCAGTATTAGCAGTCGGTTCTGCCACTGTATCACAGATCTGGCGACTCTTATGGGGAAAATAATAAAGTGGGGTTTACCTTAGGGTCTAGATCATTTCTAAACTGTTTTCTTTGTCTGTTTGATTGCTTTACTTTTAAGGGTATTGTTTGGGTTACTATAGATGCTACACCCGGATCTAGGGAAACCTTTTAGGTAAGTAGCAATAGATCTTAGAAACTGTGCGGGGTATACCGACACGATTGAAGTGATGGCTACGTTGATGCGACACTTTGGTTGGTACCGATAGCCCTTGAGTTAAACAAGGAGAATACGGGGCCGCTGTGTGGTGTCATGAAGCATTAACTGACCTTAGAACCTTTAAATGAACAATTTAGACATTAGGACGTAGTGAGATGGTCGTCTTTGGTGTATTCCCAAAGTCGGAAGATACTCAATGCTACATTCATTGAGATTTGACTCCTGAGTTTTGTTTGGTTGTGAGTCAGTCGCCTATTGGAACAAAACTTGTGGGAAATATCAGTGATATTGAGATCCCTTAGAACCCGGTTACTATTTATAGGACAGGTTGAACCAATCCAACTTCAAGAGGGTATTACCTTAAAACCCATGCAAGCCTTAAACCTAAGGTCTTGGTGTGATTTTCTTGTGCTTTCCATATATGTGATTTTTTATCATAATCATGACATCATAACATGGCATATCATACTAACCATTTCAAGGATTTTCTAGGGCTTATCTTAGTCTTGTTTGGTGGGACATAACATCCACTCGCAGGAACACTATCCAAATCAACCTTGTGAAAGTGCATCCTCAACTCAAGGAGTTAGCATCAAGGATTCCTGAAAGCTCCCCATTCATTGAAAAACATGGTCGGCTACTAAACTTGGTCACTTCAACCCCTGATGAAGAAATGTTAAAGGTTCTCTTTCAGTTCTTTTATCCATTGCACCACAGCTTCACTTTTCCAGATTACCAGTTAGTGTCTACTATGGAGGAGTTTTCTCAGTTATTGGGGGTACCTATCCTTAATCACCCACCATTCAACGATATGGAAAGAGACCCAAAGCCTGAAGTGAAGATGTGAAAAA
Organism: Vicia faba; assembly: GCA_948472305.1. Classification (NCBI taxonomy): domain Eukaryota; kingdom Viridiplantae; phylum Streptophyta; class Magnoliopsida; order Fabales; family Fabaceae; genus Vicia; species Vicia faba. Next base: position 160,469 of record CATIWC010001787.1, read on the forward strand.
CACAAGAAGGGGGGTTGAATTGAAAAACTTGGATCTAAAACAGCTTAATGACACAGTATTTTTATCCTGGTTCGTTTGATCTCAAACTACTCCAGTCCACCCGTCAAGGTGATTTCGCCTCTCTCAAACGAGGTCTTAATCCACTAATCTCAAAAGATTACAAAAGCTACTTTAACAAATGTTAAAGTCTTCTTGAGTACAACCACAATCCGGTTAATCTCAAGGATCTCTTTTACAATAGGATTGAACAAAAAGTGTTGTTTTTTTTCTAACAAAAACCGTTTATCACAACTGTGATAATTTACACAGGTTTGTAGCTTAGAATAAAGATTGTATTTGCTTAAGCTTGAATATGCGTGGTTGGTGATCTTAGCAAATTATTGTGTGTACGTACGTACGTCTTTTTGAAAGCAGACATGTTTATATAGGCAGTGTAATGACATTGATCATAAAGCTAGTTTAATGTCATTAACACACTTTCCTTTTGGAGAAGATCTTGTCTGAAGGGAGCCGTTGGAGTTAATTATGTCTTGAATGTTCACTAATGCTTCAGAGTCTTTTCTCCTTACTGCTGATGACGCTTCAGAATATTGATGACTTGGTTTGATATGTTCTTGTTCAGAGTCAGAGTTTACTTGATTCAGTGCAGGTTCTGGTCATCAATATTCAGCATATGTTCTGATTGCTTTAACGTGTAGCACTAATGGCTTATCTTCTGATGCTGATTTGACCAGAACTTCTGCATACATAAAACATATTTTTAAGGTGCATATTTTTTCTTTGTATTTATTTATTCTTTGTATTTGTTATCATCAAAACTCTAACTAAGGGTTGTAGAATCAAACTATGTTCTAACATGAAGAGATTTCTCAAGCTCTGTCTTTACAACGGTCTGATGTAGTGGAAAATTGGGAAACCAGAAGAAGTGTCAAAGGATTTCCAGCTAAGTTTTCGGATGAGAGCATCATGTTGGTGATCAACTGTGAAAAACCTGGATCAGATGAAGGACCCGAGGAAGGATCCCGATGGTCTATGTATTTTGACAGAGCTTCAAACGCGTTGGGTAATGGCATTGGCACCGTGATAATATCTCCTGAAGGTTGTCATACTCCGTTTACCGCCCGATTATGTTTCAACTGTACCAACAACATGGTGGAGTATGAAGCGTGCATCATGGGCCTTCGAGCAACTATTGACCTAAGGATTAAGTTCTTGAATGTATTCGGAGATTTCACTCTAGTGATCAGTAAGATCAAAGGCGAGTGGGATACGAAACACCCAAATCTTATTCCTTACAAAGAGTATGTATTGACATTGCTTCCACACTTTGAGGAGATAACCTTTGAATATTTCCCCAGGGAGGAGAATCAGTTAGCGGATGCGCTAGCTACCATGTCTTCTATGTTCAAGGTCATTTGGGACAATGAAGCTCTCCATATTACCATTGAGAGGCTGGATGAACCCGCACATTGCTATGACATTGAGACTAAAGAGGTAGCAGATAAACCCTGGTCTCACGAGGTAAAGAGGTATCTTGAGACTCAAGAATACCCTGAGGGTGCATCTGTTAATGATAAGAAGTTTCTGAGGAGATTCGCTGCGAAGTTCTTCATCAGCAATGGTGTCCTTTACAAGCGTAATCATGATTCAACCTTACTGCGATGTGTGACAAGAACGAGGCAGAAAGGATTATGGCAGAGTTACATGAAGGTACCTTTAGAACTCATTCCAGTGGACATACCATGGCAAATAAAATCCTACGGGCAGGATATTATTGGTCTACTATGGAAGCCGATTGTTATCAGCATTCTCAGACCTGTCATAAGTGCCAAGTCTATGCTGATAAGGTGCATATACCTTCAGTTCCTCTGAACCTCTTGATAGCTCCTTGGCCCTTTTCAATGTAGGGTATTGATATGATTGGCGAGATCAGACCTATTGCATCCAACGAGCATCATTTCATCCTGGTAGCAATTAACTACTTCACGAAGTGGGTTGAAGCAGCTTCCTTTGCTACAGTAACCAAGAACATCGTGGAACGGTTTATTCAGCACAATTTGATCTGTCGATATGGTGTACCAGAGAGGATCATTACGGGCAATGGTATAAATCTCAACAATACGATGATCACCGAGCTCTGCAAGCAGTTCAAGATACAGCATCACAACTCTTCTCCCTACCGGCCGAAGATGAATGGGGCTGTTGAAGCGGCTAACAAGAACATCAAGAAGATTGTGCAAAAGATGACGGTGACATACAAAGACTGGCATGAGATGTTACCATTCAATCTTCATGGGTACCGAACCTCAGCGCGGACTTCAACAGGGGAAAACCCTACTCTTTGGTGTACGACATGGAAGTAGTCTTACCTATTGAGGTCCAGATACCATCTCTTCGGATTATGAAAGTTGTAGGTTTGAGCGAGGGTGACTGGATCCAGACCCGACTTGATTAGCTGAACTTAATCGACAAAAAGAGACTTACTGCTATATGTCATGGTCAGACGTATCAAAAGCGAATGATCAAGGCATTTAACAAGAAGCTCAGAAGACAAGAGTATCAAGTTGGGGATCTAGTGATCAAGCGCATCATACTGCCACAAGGTGATCCCAGGGGAAAATGGACCCCTACGTACGAAGGGCCATTTGTGGTTAAGAACATTTTCTCGGGAGGAGCTATAATTTTAACCACCATGTATGGTGACGACCTTCCTCACCCCGTCAATGCAGACATAGTGAAAAAATACTATGCATAATCAAAGACCCGCTAGGTCAACCGGCCTAGGCAAAAATAAGGGCTTCCCGGTGGACCAAAAGGGTTCGGGCAAAAATAAGGGATGAAAATGGAAAAAAAATATGTACACCCGGCAGGTTGAAAACCTGAAAGGGCAACTTGGGCAAAAAAGGGTATCCTGGTGGACTGAAAACCCGAAAGGGCGGTCCAGGAAAAAATTAGGGATTGAAGTGTAACACTATGTCTCATTAGATCATCTTGTAACCAGACTCTGGTATCGAATATCAAGCTCGGACGCCGCCGATCAATCTGATCTACCTTCAACCAAGTAGCAAAGTGATGAGACGCTCAAGGATATAAGGGCAATAGCAGGGTTGGAACCCAGTGGGATTGATCACATAGCTGTTTTTCTTTCTTTTACACAAATTGTATAAATTCTATCTTTCGGCGGCGTTCTCTTACTAGGACGTCAGCCTCTTTTACAAAAATGCCTATTTACAGGCCAACTTCAAAGTCAATACAATTCATTTTCACTAAGAAATTTTAAGTTTTTTTTCTTTTTCTGTTTTGTTTTGCAAGAACGTCCAATGGTTCATTTTTGATATATGCATTTGACAATAATTGAAGTTGTGAAAAACACAAGAAGGGGGGGTTGAATTGAAAAACTTGGATCAAAAATAGCTTAATGAGACAGTATTTTTATCCTAGTTCGTTTGATCTCAAACTACTCCAGTCCACCCGTCAAGGTGATTTTTCCTCTCTCCAACAAGGTCTTAATCCACTAATCTCAAAAGATTACAACAGCTACTTTAACAAATGTTAAAGTCTTCTTGAGTACAACCACAAACCGGTTAATCTCAAGGAAATCTTTTACAAATAATTGAACAAGAAGGTGTTGTTGTTTTTGTAATAAAATAGTTTATCACAAATGTGATAATTACACAGATTAAGCTTAGAATAGAGTAAACTTGCTAGAGCTTGAATATGCGTGGTTTGGAGTTCTCTGCAAATTGATGTGTGCGTACGTACGTGCTTCTTTCACAAGAAGACTTGTTTATATAGGCAAGGAAAAGACGTTGTCCATAAAGAAAGTTTAATGTTAATAAGACACTTTCTTTTTGTAGAAGATCTTGTCTGAAGAATGCCGTTGGCATTAATTCTGTCTTGAATAATCAATAACGCTTCAGAGTCTTCTATCCTTAACTGCTGATGACGCTTCAGAATATTGATGACTTGGTTGATATGTCTTTGTTTAGAATCAGAGTTTGTTGTAATTAAGCGCAGGTTCTGGTCACCAATCTTCAGCGTATGATCTGATTGCTTCAGCATGTAATACTTTAGCTTATCTTCTGATGCTGATCCCATCAGAACTTCTGCATATACAAAACATATTTTTAAGGAGCATATTTGTTCTTTGTATATATATTTTGTATTTATTTATTCTTTGTATTTGTTATCATCAAAACTCCAATCAAGGGTTGTAGAATCAAACTATGTTCTAACAATCTCCCCCTTTTTGATGATGACAAAAAACAAATTTTCAATTAAAAAATAGAGAATAAAAATGATAGAATTAAGAAGAAAAAATCCCCCTGATTTGATTACTTCCCTTTAATTCCTTGAGTCTTTGAGCATCAGAATTTAACTGCGTCTTTCATCAGAGTTTTGTACCTGTTCAAGCTTTTCAGAAGAAAGAAGTTAAGTAGTTCAGAATATTTGAGACTTCTATCTCAGTAAAACGTTATTGAAAATATCTTATTCTTTCTCCCCCTTTTTGTCAATTATCAAAAAGAATATATAATCAGAGCTAAAAAGGATTTATATTAAAAATAATACGCAATGATAAGAAGTTCAGAACAGCAGCAGTGTAGAACAAATATTACAGATAAACAAATTTTAAAAACAAAAAAAAAAATCTAAGAGGTTGGAGGAAGGCGTGTGAACAAAGCTTCCAACAAGCCCTTGATCTGGGTGTTGGTTTCCTCTTGTTTGCTCAAAATGCTCTTGATTTCCTTGTTTGTATCATCCTGTTTATCCAACCTTTCCCGAATAACAATATTTTCTCTCTTCAGTTCTTCCAGAGTTTTCCTTTCATAGGAGGGAGCTGGAGAATCTTCAGTAACTGGATTCTTCTCAGAGCATTCTGCAACTTGATCATTTTGAACCAATTCTTCTGCTGAGATCATCTCATCTGGAGCAGCAGTCAGAGTGAGACCTTTTGATTCTGGTTGAACTTTGTCTGATGGACGATGTTCTGACCAGGGAGCATTATCCAGAGGGAGAATATCTTCCTTGAGCAGTTGACTCAGAACTTGGTCTTCAAAAACCTTTAACAGATTACTGAAATTATGTTGAACCTGTCTGTAGGTCTGTTCTTGCATCTTATGTGTTTCAGAACTTATCCATTTTCTGAAACTTGTCCAAAGATAATCTGAGGTAGCAGGATTGGTCATCGCAAGACTAGCTTGCTTCAAGGAGGTTAATCATTTCTGCATTTCTCTTTCAAACATCAACAAACTAGTACCAACATCTGGAGTGGGTTCAGATGGTTTTAGTTTTGGAATGGCCGTTTTGTAAGTTATGGCAACAAGACATTCAAAAATAGTTAGATCAATGACAAGTTTAACGTTGTCATCTGGATTTCTCTTTGGTGAGGGAGTGGGAGAGTCTGGTATAATTATTGGACTGGTTGGGGAGTTTGGTGGTGTTGATTCTAGTGAAGAGGGAATTTGTGGAATGTCCAGGATGGTGAGGGGCATACGGATGGCCAGAGGTTCAATGATTCCTGGAATAGGGATTGTATCTGAATCTGAAGTAGGTTCTTCAGATTGGTTGGATTGAACATTGTGAGGTTCTGGTTCACATGTCTCAGAAGGTTGAATCTCAGAAGTTTGAACTTCTGGTTGTGGTTGTTCAGGTTGTGGAGATGGTGGATGAGGAATATCTGGTTGAGGAGATGGATGTAGTGGTATTTCTGGTTGTGGAGAGAGAGTAATATATGGTTGTGGAGCTTCTGATGTGGTTTCGGAGTTTGGATTTTATGGGATTAGAGGGTTTGGATTTTCTGGTGTGGGAGCAGAAATATTTTGGTCAAAAGATTCAATATCTGACAGAACTTTTGCAAGTTCTGGTTGAGTTGATTCAGTATTTGGATTGATAGGTAGGGAGTGATTTTCTCTAAGACTTAGAGTTTCTGAGGGGTCAAACCCTATGTCAAAATCATCAAACGTTTGTGGGGTGGGAATTTCTGATTGGGTAGGTAAGGGTCCAGATGTTGATATAGAAATTGATTCTAAAACATTAACAGAAGAAGGATTACCTTTCTTTTTAACAGCTTTTGGAGTCTGTTGGGATGATCCTTCTGCTGCTGCCTTCCTTTTCTTGTTCTTCTTCAAGATAACTTCTGGTGCCGCCTGTTGCAAGTCCTGAATATTTAACCCTGGTGCGATGCCATCTTCCTTGCACGCATCCAAATATCTAACGATAATCTCAGGCTTGGAATCAATCTCAGAGAACATAGGAAAATCATCCAGAGGAATTCTTCTGGAAGTAATGGTTGCAAAGGAAGTAACATTGGGTTCCTTCTTGGTGTTCTCAATAATTTTCATCTTTTTCAGATTCTTTGCATTCAAAGGCTTCCCAGCAGTTGCCTCTAGAGAGCTAATTTCATGTGCTTCTGTTAGATGCTTTATTAGCCTATTCTCTGTCAGAATATATGATATGATTCTTCCAAGGGGTATCCAATCCCTTTTGGTACGCTCATCCTCTCTAGTCTCCTTAACACTAGTCCTCAGATGATTGAATAGCAAGTGAGCCAGATTTACCTTAGTCTTCTTGGAGATAAAATAGATCAGAAATTGCTGATCAATGTTTATGTAGTCAGGAGAGCTGGTTGGCTTCCTGTGGTTGATGCATCCCAGAATTATCTTAGCCCATATTTTATGATGATCCTTCAGATCCCTTATCTTGCTGGAGGGAAGACCCAGAGTGAAAATTTCTCTTGCAATTGAAACAACATCAGCACATCTTTCAGCCATGTCTATACACCTTACGCCACCACCATTGTAGCCTATCAGTCTTGCAATTAGGTCTTCAGTAATTACTATCTTCTTCCCCATTACATACGAAGTGAATTGATGGTTGGAGGATTAAGCATGAATCTAGAATTCCTTCACAAGAATTGGAAACATTGGACCAAGAAGACGGTCAAAATACTTGTTCCATCCTTGAGAATTTACCTCTTCAGAGAGATTGAATCCATTTTCTTGAAGACTTTCAAAATCCATAATCAGTTCTGAAAGAACTTCTAGGTTGTCAATGGGCGTGAGAAGAGTTCTGAATGGTTCTTCATATTGTTCCATAGATTCAGTTCTCTGAGTACTGGTATTTGGGACGCTTGAGGAAGCCATGTTCACACAAGAAATTTGAGAAGAAAATGAAAGGGTTTTGAAAGTACGAACAGAAAACAATTAGAGTATATTGAGAGAGTAAAAGTGAAAGAGTGTGAAGAGTGAAATTTGTGTTTAAATAGATTTTTGAAAACATAAACTGCAAGAGAGAGAAATAATTAGTAATGATTATAAGCATTAATGACAGCTGATTTTAGGGGATTCAGAAATATATTGGAACGGTTACCCATGACATGTGTCTCAATGCACCCAATCAGCGCTTTTGACCTTTCAGAAAAGTGAACGCGTGTTCAGCTTCAGAAGGTAGCTGATGAATGGATGACAATTGTTTGCTTATGTGAAAAGCACACTTCTATCCTTGAAATGAAACGCTCAGATCTTCATGGATAGATTCTGATACAATCTGTACTTCTAAAAGTTCTGAAGGCAGGTTGATCAGCAATTCACAAAAGATAACAAAAATTCTGAAGGTTAAGATATGTAAATAAAACAGTTTATTCTGGGTAAAGCTTCATGCTGAGATGTTTCAGAATAAAGTTAAACTTATCTTCAGAAAGAGGTTTTGTAAAGACATCAGCCCATTGATGGTCTGTGTCAATGAATTTTAAATTAAGGATCCCTTTCTAAATATAGTCCCTAATAAAATGATGTTTTATTTCTATATGCTTAGCCCTAGAATGTAAAATAGGATTTTTACTGAGACAAATAGCAGAAGTATTGTCAGAGGATAGGGATGTTACTCTCAAATTTATTGAAGTCCTCAAGTTGACTTTTCATTCAGAGCATTTGCGTGTTGCATCCAGCTGCTGCTATGTATTCAGCTTCTACTGTTGATAGAGCTATTGTGGATTGTCTTTTGCTGGATCATGAGATCAAATTTTCTCCCAGAAACTGGCAGCTTTCAGAAGTGCTTTTACGTTCTACTTTGTCTCTAGCAAAATCAGCATCACAGTATCCTACTAAGCTGTAATCATTTGATTTTCTATAAAACAAACCAGATTAGCAGTACCTTTCAGATACTTGAAAATTCGCTTAACTGCTGTTAAGTGACATTCTCTAGGATCTGATTGGAATCTAGCACAAATGCAAACACTGAATAGAATGTCAGGCCTTGAAGCCGTCAGATAGAGAAGAGAACCAATCATACCTTTGTAGACCTTCTGTTCTACCTTTTTACTTACCTCTTCTTTTTCCAGAATGCACGTGGGATGCATTGGAATCCTTGAGGGCTTACATTCTGAGAGATCAAATTTCTTCAGAAGTTCTCTGACATATTTGCTCTGATGAATGTAAGTTCCTTCTGGAGTTTGATTAATCTGAATGCCCAGAAAGAATTTTAGTTCTCCCATTAGGATCATCTCAAATTCGGCCTGCATACATTTAGCAAACTCTCTTCCCAGAGAGGGTTTAGTGGATCCAAATATGATGTCATCAACATAAATCTGACATAATAAAATGTCATTCTTAACTGTCTTACAAAACAAGGTTGTGTCCACTTTCCCTCTGGTGAATTCCTTCTCAAACAAGAAGTAACTTAGTCTTTCATACCAAGCTCTGGGAGCTTGTTTCAGACCATAGACTGACTTCTTTAGTTTGAAAACATATTTTGGATTTTTGGAACTTTCAAAACCAGGGGGTTGGTGCACATATACCTCTTCTTCTATATAGCCATTTAAGAATTCACTTTTGACATCCATCTGATATAGAGTGATGCCTTTATTAACAGCAAATGATATTAAAAGTCTGATAGATTCTAACCCGGCGACTGGAGAAAAGGTTTCTGTATAGTCTATCCCCTCTTGCTGACTATAACCCTGTGCTACCAGTCGTGCTTTGTTTCTGATGACTTCACCTTGTTTGTTCAGTTTGTTTCTGAACACCCATTTTGTACCAATGACGTTGAATCCTTTTGGTTTGGGAACCAGATCCCATACGTCATTTCTGGTGAATTGATTTAGCTCCTCTTGCATTTCCAGAATCCAATCATTGTCCAGAAGTGCTTCATCAATTGTTGTTGGTTCAATCAGAGAAACCAGTCCCATGAGAGACTCTTCAGAATTTCTGAAAGTAGATCTTGTTCTGAATGGATCTTCCTTCCTTCCTAAAATTGTTTCTTCTGGGTGATCAATGCTGCTTCTGGATGGTCTTTTTTGGAGTTGATCAACAGAAGGTGCTGGATTGCTTGTAGTGACTCTTTCTGACGTTGAGGGAGTGTCTCTGTTGAGAGCCTCTGATGAGTTGTCTTCAGTACCTGTGAGTTCAACTTCCATACCTGCAAGGAATTCATTCTGCTTTGACTTTTGAGAGTCAAGCTTATCATCAAACCGAACACTGATTGACTCTTCAACAATTTTTGTTTTTGTATTGTATACTCTGTACCCTCTTGAGCGTTCAGAGTATCCTAACATGATACACTTTTGTGCTTTAGAGTCAAACTTGTTCAAATAAGTTTTTGTATTCAAAATAAAACATGTACATCCAAATGGATGGAAATAAGAAATGTTGGGCTTTCTGTTCTTCCACAATTCATATGGAGTCTTTTCCAAAATAGGTCTTATGGAGATTCTATTCTGAATGTAACACGCTGTGTTTATTTCCTCTGCCCAGAAGATCTTAGCAATGTTAGTCTCGTTGATCATGGTTCTGGCCATTTCTTGTAATGTTCTATTCTTTTGTTCTACAACTCAATTTTGCTGGGGAGTTCTAGGACAAGAGAAATCATGCAAAATGCCTTTTTCATTAAAAATAATTCAAAATATTTATTTTCAAATTCTCCACCATGATCACTTCTGACTTTGACGATTCTAAGATCCTTTTCATTCTGAACTTTGTTGCAGAAGGTAACAAACATAGAGTGTGACTCGTCCTTGTGTCTTAAGAACTTTACCCATGTCCATCTGCTATAGTCATCTATGATTACTAACCCATACTTCTTGCCACTGACTGAAGCAGTTTTTACTGGTCCAAATAAGTCAATGTGCAGAAGTTCTAATGGCTTAGAGGTGGAAATAACATTTTTGGATTTGAAAGCAGGTTTTGCAAACTTGCCTTTCTGACATGCTTCACACAGAGCATCTGAATTGAACTTCAGGTTAGGAAGTCCTCTGACCAGATTGAGTTTGTTAATCTGAGATATTCTTCTCATACTAATATGCCCCAATCTTCTGTGCCAGATCCATTGCTCGTTGTTAACAGACAGTAGACATTTTACATTCTGACTTTTCAGTTCAGAAAGTTTGATTTTATAAATGTTGTTTTTCCTCTTTCCATTAAATAGGATAGTCCCATCTTTCTGACTAACAGCTTTGCATGAATTTTGATTGAAGATTATATCATAACCGTTATTACTTAATTGACTTATGGATAACAGGTTATGCATTAATCCATCAACTAATAAAACATTACTTATAGAGGGAATATTTCCATTACCTACTGTTCCAGAGTCAATGATCTTTCCTCTCTGATTGCCTCCAAAGCCCACGTGGCCTCCAGGCTTATGTTCCAGGCTTTGGAACATATGCCTTCTTCCCGTCATGTGTCGTGAGCAGCCAAAGTCCATGTACCATGATTGGTGTCTTTGCTTTACTGCTAAAGATATCTGCCAGATGTATGATTTTATCCTTAGGTACCCACATTTTCTTGGGTCCTGATTTGTTAGTTCTACCAAAATTCTGGTTGAATTTTGGTTTGACAGAATAATCACTACTTGTGTATTTTATGTCATGTGTGTGCCCATATATAAAGTGTGAATCAAGTGGAGTGCGTTTTATAACTAAGTCCATGGAATTTTTTGGTGTAGGTACCTTACCTTGATATCCTATCCCTTTTCTGCCATTTCTGCTAACTCCATAGATCATTGAAGCCATCTTGCTTTTGTCTATGTTTTTAGCTAGAAACTTCTGAAAGCTGTGATCATACTCTTTGATAATCTCGTCAGCATTGCTGGGAGTTTCAGGGATTGTTTCCTTCTAAGAGTTTTGCAACTGGTTTTCTAATTTTGAATTTTTTTATTTTAACTCAGAATTCTCCAATCTGAGACTCTCAGTCTTATCAGAGTCAGAAGCAAGATTCCTTTTCAGGTTTCTGAATTTGACTCTGATCTGCTGATACCTTTCCAGAATTTCATTAAGGCTGCAAGTTCAGCCTTAGTAAAGTTTATAGTAAAGTCAGGGAATACCTCTTCAGTGTCTGATTCTGAGTCTGAACCAGAAGCTTCACTGTCTTCTGATACGCTTGCCATGAGAGCTATGTTTTCTCTTTCATCATCTGATTCTGAGTCAGCTTCAAATGTGTCAGAATCATCCCATGTAGCCATGAGGCTTTTCTTCTTTTCCTTGATGAACTTCTTTTTGGGCTTCTCCTTCTGAAGCTTTGGGAAGTCACTTTTGTAGTGACCTTGCTCGTTACATTCATAGCAGATGATGTCTTTGTTGTTTGGCTTTCTGTATCCTGAAGAGCCTTCAGATCTTCTGTGTCCAGAGGAGGACTCTGACCTTCTGTATCTGGATGAGGATTCATTCTGATCTTCTGGGATCCCTAAAATTTATTTGCCTCTGCTTCCACAGTTGGTTCACCCTTCTGGAGAGAAGAGATAGTTCATCTTCTTCTGATGAGGATCCATCAGAGGTTTCTTCTACAGCCTGCAAAACTTTGGAGTCAGATTTTCTGTTAGATTTTAAAGCTAATGGTTTACCTTGCATTTGAGGTTCATCTGCTTCTAGCTCTATCTCGTGACTTCTGAGGGAGCTGACAAGTTCCTCCAGAGAGATTTTGTTGAGATCTTTGGCTAGCTTAAGCACTGTGACCATTGGCCTCCACTGTTTTGGCAAGCTTTTGATGATCTTCTTAACGTGATCAGCAGTGGAATACCCTTTGTCAAGAACTTTTAGACCAGCAACAAGAATTTGAAATCTTGAAAACATAGATTCTATTGATTCACTATCTTCCATCTTGAATTCTTCATACTTTTGAATGAGTGCAAGGGCTTTGGTTTCTTTGACTTGAATGTTGCCTTCATGCGTCATTCTTAGAGAATCAAACATATTCTTGGCAGTTTCTCTGTTTGATATTTTCTCATATTCTTCATATGAGATGGCGCTGAGAAGAATTGTCCTGGCCTTGTGGTGATTTTTGAATTCACGCTTTTGCTGATCAGACATCATTTTCCTGTCTATCTTCTGACCACGTCCATCCACTGGGTGCGTGTATCCATCAGTCACCATGTCCCACAGATCAGCATCATGGGCCAGAAAGAAACTTTCAATTCTGTCTTTCCAGTAATCAAAGTTCTCTCCATCAAAGACTGGAGGTTTGCCACTGAATTTGTCCCTTTCTTCATTGTTGTCATTGCTGATGTTTTGACTTGGTCCTGCCATAGTGTTTTTCTGACGCTGGATCTTGTACTGACATGGTTAAGTGTTTAAGCTCAGAACCAGGCGCTCTGATGCCAATTGAAGATGTGAAAAACACAATAAGGGGGGGTTGAATTGAAAAACTTGGATCAAAAATAGCTTAATGACACATTATTTTTATCCTGGTTCATTTGATCTCAAACTACTCCAGTCCACCCGTCAAGGTGATTTCGCCTCTCTCCAACGAGGTCTTAATCCACTAATCTCAAAAGATTACAACAACTACTTTAACAACTGTTAAAGTCTTCTTGAGTACAACCACAAACTGGTTAATCTCAAGGAAATCTTTTACAAATAATTGAACAAGAAGGTGTTGTTGTTTTCTAACAAAATAGTTTATCACAACTGTGATAATTATACAGATTAAGCTTAGAATAGAGTAAACTTGCTAGAGCTTGAATATGCGTGGTTTGGATTTGTCTGCAAATTGATGTGTGCATACGTATGTGCTTCTTTCACAAGCAGACTTGTTTATATAGGCAAGGCAATGATGTTGTCCATAAAGCAAGTTTAATGTTAATAACACACTTTCCTTTTGTAGAAGATCTTGTCTGAAGAAAGCTGTTGGCATTAATTCTGTCTTGAATAATCAGTAATGCTTCAGAATCTTCTATCCTTAACTACTGATGACGCTTCAGAATATTGATGACTTGGTTGATATGTCTTTGTTCAGAATTAGAGTTTGTTGTAATTAAGCGCAGGTTCTGGTCACCAATCTTCATCGTATGATCTGATTGCTTCAGCATGTAATACTTTAGCTTATCTTCTGATGATGATCCCATCAGAACTTCTGCATATACAAAACATATTTTTAAGGAGCATATTTTTTCTTTGTATATATATTTTGTATTTATTTATTCTTCGTATTTTTTATCATCAAAACTCCAACCAAGGGTTGTAGAATCAAACTATGTTCTAACAATAATTGCTGCTCATAAATATTTACATGCAAAACAAAAGACGATTACTCGTAATATCAGAAACAGGGGCAAACCAGAAATGTCTAAACCTTACAGTTGCTCTGTCTACCAGGTATAGGGATATACCTAGCTGGAAAATACGACCAAAGGTACATACACTCCCCGCAGAGTAAAAGGTACCTAAAAACAGTGATTCTCCCCAAGCAGAGTTCATCTATCACCAGCACTAAAAGATTATCCCCAGTGGAGTTTATTACTTCCACAAGCAGAAACTCAATCCCCAACAGGGTTCATCAACGCCAGCAACATTAATTTATCCCAAGCCGAGGTTATTTCTCCAAATCAGCAGATCTTCTAACAGAATTTCCCTTCCCCACGGAGTCATTCTCTCGTCGGTTTATTCTCCAGCAGGATCATCCTCCCAATCACCTTCGGTCGTTATCCCCAGCGAGTGAAACTCTTTCATTCTCCAGCAGCAATCCAGGATTTATTTTCCCCAGCTAGAGAATATCATAAAAAACATTGCATGGCCATACATCATTACATGTGCATACGCATCATACAGCACAATCTCATTTATTTTGAGAACATCATTGCTCAACACATGTCATGCATCATGGCATTACATACGACTAACTCTTTACATTTCAGGAAAAGATACAATTAAATCCTCACAAAATTCAAGCTATGAAGCTCGGGTACAACCGGATAGTATCTTGATTACTCCATCATATTGTGAAGCCCGGAGAACGACCGGATAACAGTATCAGCACACCGTGAAGCCTGGATTCGACCAGATAGTGGTTTATCTTTAAGCTATGAAGCCCAGATTTGACCGAATAATAATTTAATCCCCAGCAAGCCGTGAATCCCAGATTACGACCGGATAACAGCTCAGCAAGTACCATGAAGCCTGGATTCGACCAGATAGTGGTATATCATAAACACAAGCCGTGAAGCCTGGATTACGACTGGATAACAACTCAGCAAGTTATTGTGAAGCCTGGATTATGACTAGATAGAAATACAAGTTTCTGTGAAGCCTGGATTACGACCACATAGCAGCCAAGAATATTACGAAGCCTGGATTACGACCAGATAGTGGTATGTCTTTAATACAAGTTATGAAGCCCGAATTCGATCGGAAAGTATCTTGATTCCTCCGAACACCACGAAGCCTAGATTCGACCAAATAATGGTATGAGACATCGCGAAGCCTGGATTACAACCAAATAGCGGTAAAAGACACTGAAGCCTAGATTACGACCAGATAACAGTGATGGACACTGTGAAGCTTGGATTACGACCAAATAGCAGTTTACTCGGCCAATTACTATGAAGCCCGGATTCGACCGGATATTAGTAGGCCCAAAAATAAAAGGGAAGCCCAGATGCGACTAGATAACCACTTGATTTCTTCTGAAGCCTGGATTTCGACCAGATAAGAAGTAAGGTATTGTGAAGCCTGGATTACGACCAGATAACAGTACAGGACACCATGAAGCCTGGATTTAACCAGATAGTGGTATAAAGCATCATGAAGCCTGGATTACGACCAGATAACGATAAAAGGACTGAAGCCTGGAATACGACCAGATAATAGTACAAGACACTGCGAAGCTTGGATTTCGACCAAATAACATTTTACCTGGACAATTACTATGAACCCCAGAGTCGACCGGATATTAGTGTGCCCTAAATTCAAGTTGAAGCCCAGATGCGACCGGATAACAATTGAATTCCTTCTGAAGCCTGGATTAAGACCCGATAAGAATTGAGAAATTGCAAAGCCTGGATTACCACTGGATAGCAAGTATAATCTCATCTCCACAGTAAGTCACTGTGAAGCCTGAACTACGACCAGATAGCAAATGATCCTATCACTATGAAGCCTGGATCACGACCAGATAGTAGTTCATTTTCACCTCCTCGACCAAGAGACTATTCCCCAGTAGAATAACGGACGACCGAAGCTCCTAAAATTCTATTTCTCCCAAGACAGAGATCAACATTCCCCAGCGTAGTCTTCCTCAACAACAGGTATACAAGCTCTCGCTAAGGAATATCTTATGCGATAGACACTCCTTCTGATGGCATCTTTAAGCCCATCGTCCGTTATCAATCTCCAAATGGAATCTTTAAGCCCATTCTCGATATCACAAGACAAATACAACTTCATGCGAGTGCAAATTTCTGGGCACTCTAGTGTTCAATCATCTTCCACCTTCAGATCACGAAAGGCAGGCGAGCCAATCTACATCCTCAGGTTTAAGAAGATTGAACAGGGGCAGCTGTTGTACCCCAAAATTTTCCCTCCCATATTTCTCAATACATTTCAAGTGAGGTCCTCAAATTGCTCAAGGAAGTCCAAGGGTTGACCAAACAAGCTCTCTCCTAAGGCAGTCTACCTCAAATTAGGGTTTCATATTGCATTAAGATACTTAAGTCCAAGGTATCCCAAATTCTCATCATTGTCCTATCATGTTCTCAAGATCATCCATGTCAAGTTTCAAGCCTTACAGAGGAAGTTTGCTCAGTCAATTGCTCAAAAGCCTGAAAATCGACTGTGCTAGGGCACAAGTCAACGGTGGCCTACATACAGTCAAACTTCAAGATTTGTAGTTAACATCATCATTTTGAAGTATTATTCATCATTTGATCAAGGGTTGATCATGATTCATCAAGGATTGGTCCCAATTCATCAAAACCCAAAAGTTGCTAAATTAGGGGTTTGTAGGAAAAGTCAACTCAACTTTGACCAAGCATAACTTTCTCATACTTTATGATAAATGACCCATACAAAGATCATTTTTAAGAGCATGCAATTCCCTACAACTCATCTTCATCTCCCAAGTTCAAAATATTCGCTCACAAGAAGTTATGAATTTGGACATTATAGGTCATTTTGAAAAGTAAACAAAAACACCTTTTTTGTCAAAGCTTCATACATGATCATGGAAGACTTGATTGAGATGTGACTAAAAGGGTTGCTTAGAGGATATCTTGAGATTTCTAAAAAGTCCAAGAACACCTTCAAAGAGTCAAAATTGAGGAAGTTATGCATTGGTGAAGTTGACCTTTTTTTGCAAAATTGTCAAAAGTCAACTATGCCTCAAATTGAAATTTTTGTTAAATGGGCCTAATCTTTTGCACTTGTTTTGAGTTGGTAGCATGGTACACGAGCCCTAGATATTCCCATTTGTCTTTATCTTATTTTTTTCTATTTATTTTGATTTTTATTGCAATTAAATCAATTAAATCAAAACAAATCATGAAAATATCCAAATCATTGAAACCTCAAGATCTTGTGCATGTTTCAGGTTCCATATACAGCTAGAAAGTGAATCAAATCGTGAAAGGCCTATGTGTTCATGAAAAGAGTGGTTTTGGCCTATTTTTGGAAAGATTTACAAGTGAATTAAATCAAGATCACAAATCACAATTGGCAAGTGTGATACGGTGAGAGAGAACTGACTGTTTTTGGAATGTTGGTTTGCATTTTGCGTTTGTTTTCGCAAAATTCCGCGGTAAGCAAGAGTCGCCACCGAATTTTATTTTATCCAACAAGGAAAGGAAAAAAGCACAGAAAAATTCCTTTTTGGAGATGTTTCTCGGGTTCGGGGGGTAGATTATAGAAAGGGAAGGTGTTAGCACCATTTCTATCCGTGGTTATCCACGGGGTCTTAGGTACTTGCTCATAATGTTTTCAAAATTTTGCTTTCTTTGTGTTTTTGGGTTTGAAAAAGTCTTTGTTTTGTTTTGTTTTGTTTTGAAAGAGCAAGTACTTAAAAACCATCTGTTAGAACAAAGTTTGAATCTACTACCCCAAGTTTAAGTTTTGATGATAACAAAATGAAAGGATATTAATTATGTGATTTATATAAGAACTATTTGCTACCTAAAATATTACAAACTGTTTTGCAGAAACTCTGATAGGTATCAGCAAGGAGTACACTTAATCAGCATCAGAATATTGGTCATCAACGTCAGCATCAGAAGATGCTATATCAGAATACCAGAATCAGAAGTATAGCTCACGCGTATGCTGAAGCTTGATGAACAGAACTGCGCTCAACACTCTGATAAATACAACAACAGTTCATCAGCACTTAAGCAGAGTCAGAATGAGCCAAGCCAGAACATGCTTTAAGTAGCAACGGTATTGTGCATTGAAAGCGAATTATTACCAACGGCTTCATTCCAGACAAGATCTGCTTAATAAGGAAAGTTTGTTATTAGCATTGAATCAAGATTATTGCTCCAACGTTCAACAATCTCAGTGCTATATAAACAAGACTATAAAGATTGAATTGGCTAATGCTCTACATCATATTACACGCCTAAAAGCTATTCTACATCTTCTCATTCTCAGTTTGATAAAAAGCTCCATATCTTCTTACTCAGTATTTTAGCAATCTAGTTTCATAAGCTTAAATTGTGTAACATCACAGTTGTGATACAGTTTTGTAGAAAACATTCACACACCTAGATTTATCTTTTTTATAAGAAATTGTTTCCTTGACAAACCGAGTTGTGGTTTGCATCAAGAAGGCTTTAGCAGTAGTTAAAGCAGTTTGTAATATTCAGTTGAATATAGTGGATTAAGACCTCGTTGGAGAGAGGCGAAATCACCTTGACGGGTGGACTGGAGTAGTTTGAGATCAAACGAACCAGGATAAAAATATCTTGTTCATTGCATTGATTTTCAGTTTTACAATTCAACCCCCCTTCTTGTGTTTTTCACTTCTTCAATTGGCATCAGAGCGCCTGGTTCTGAGCTAAAACACTTAACTGTGTCAGTACAAGATCCAGCGTCAGAAAAACACAATGGCAGGAACTTATTCTCACACCAGCAATGACAACCATGAGGACAGAGACAGATTCAGCGGGAAACCTCCAGTCTTTGATGGAGAAAACTTTGATTACTGGAAAGACAGAATTGAAAGCTTCTTTCTGGCACATGATGTTGATCTGTGGGATATGGTGACAGATGGATACACGCACCCTGTGAATGCTAACGGTCAGAAGATTGATAGGAAAACAATGTCTGACCAACAAAAGCGTGACTTCAAGAATCACCACAAGGCCAGAACCATCCTTCTCAGCGCCATCTCCTATACTGAATATGAAAAGATCTCCAACAGAGACACAACAAAGAACATTTTTGACTCACTCAGAATGACGCATGAGGGCAACGTTCAGGTCAAAGAAACTAAAGCTCTGGCGCTCATTCAGAAGTATGAGGCGTTCAAAATGGAAGAATCTGAATCCATTGAAACAATGTTCTCAAGATTCCAGATTCTGGTAGCTGGTCTCAAGGTTCTGGACAAAGGATACTCTACTGCTGACCATGTCAAGAAAATCATCAGAAGCTTACCCAAGCAGTGGAGACCAATGGTTACAGCTCTGAAGCTAGCAAAAGATCTCAACAAAATTACTCTGGAGGAACTTATCAGCTCCCTCAGAAGTCATGAGATAGAGCTAGAAGCTGATGAACCCCAGAATCAAGGTAAGCCTTTAGCATTAAAATCTAACAAAAAATCTGAGTCTAAAGTTTTGCAGGCAGTTGAAGAAACATCTAATGGATCCTCATCAGAAGAAGACGAACTCTCCCTCCTCTCCAGAAGAGTAAATCAACTATGGAAGCAGAGGCAAAGGAAGTTCAGGAATCCCAGAAGATCTGATCAGAACGAGTCTTCTTCCAGATACAGAAGGACAGATTCTTCTTCTGGATACAGAAGATCTGAAGGCTCCTCAAGTAGCAAAAAGCCAAACACCAAGGATATCATCTGCTATGAGTGTAATGAGCAAGGACACTACAAGAGTGACTGCCCAAAGCTTCAGAGGGAAAAGCCCAAAAAGAAGTTTGGAAGAGAAAAGAAGAAAAGTCTCATGGCTACATGGGATGACTCTGACTCGTCTGAAGCTGACTCAGAATCAGATGATGAGAGAGCCAACATAGCTCTCTTGGCCAACATTTCAGAAGATAGTGAAGCGTCTGAATCAGACTCAGAATCAGATACTGAAGAGGTATTTCCTAACTTTGCTGTTAATTTTACCAAGGCTGAACTTGCTGAAAGCCTTAATGAAATTCTGGAAAGGTATCAGCAAATTAGAGTTAAATTCAGAGACCTAAAAAGGAATCTTGAATCTGACTCTAATAAGACTGAGAGTCTTAAATTGGAGAATTCTGAGCTGAGAAATAAGATTTCAAAATTAGAAAATACTTTACAAAACTCTCAGAAGGAACCAATTTCTGAAACTCCCAGCAACGCTGATGAGATCATCAAGGAGTATGATCACAGTTTCCAGAAGTTCCTCGCTAAAAGCATAGATAGAAGCAAAATGGCTTCAATGATCTATGGAGTTAGCAGAAACGGTAGGAAGGGAATAGGATACCAAGGTAAGGTTCCTACACCAAACAATGTCATGGATTTAACCATTAAACACACTCCTCTGAATTCACATTTTGTGTATGGTCACACACATGATATTAAATACACTAGCAGTAAGTACTCTGTGAAACCAAAATTCAACCAGAGTTTTGGTAAATCTAACAAATCAGGACCCAAGAAAATCTGGGTACCTAAGGATAAAATAATACATGTTGCATATATCTTTAGCAGCAAGTCAGAAACACCAGTCATGGTACCTGGACTCTGGCTGCTCGCGACACATGACGGGAAGAAGGCATATGTTCCAAAGCCTGGAACTTAAGCCTGAAGGCCACGTTGGCTTTGGAGGCAATCAGAGGGGAAAGATCATTGGCTCTGGAACTGTAGGTAATGGAAATCTTCCCTCTATTAATAATGTTCTGCTAGTAGATGGATTAATGCATAATCTGTTATCCATAAGTCAATTAAGTGATAACGGTTATGATATAATCTTTAATCAAAAATCATGTAAAGTTGTTAGTCAGAAAGATGGGACTATCCTGTTTAATGGAAAGAGGAAAAACAACATTTACAAAATCAAACTTTCTGAACTGAAAAGTCAGAATGTAAAGTGCCTTTTGTCTGCTAACAACGAGCAGTGGATCTGGCACAGAAGATTGGGGCATGTTAGTATGAGAAAAATATCTCAGATTAACAAACTCAATCTGGTCAGAGGACTTCCTAATTTGAAGTTCAATTCAGATGCTCTGTGTGAAGCATGTCAGAAAGGCAAGTTTGCAAAACCTTCTTTTAAATCTAAAAATGTTGTTTCTACCTCTAAGCCATTAGAACTTCTGCACATTGACTTATTTGGACCAGTCAAAACTGCTTCAGTCAGTGGCAAGAAGTATGGGTTAGTAATCGTAGATGACTATAGCAGATGGACATGGGTAAAGTTCATAAGACACAAGGACGAGTCACACTTTGTGTTTGTTACCTTCTGTAACCTAGTTCAGAATGAAAAGGATCTTAGAATCGTTAAAGTCAGAAGTGATCATGGTGGAGAGTTTGAAAACAAAGATTTTGAGTCATTCTTTAATGACAGAGGCATTCTGCATGATTTCTCTTGTCCTAGAACTCCCCAACAAAATGGAGTTGTAGAACGAAAGAACAGAAAATTGCAAGAAATGGCCAGAACCATGATCAATGAGACAAACGTTGCTAAGATCTTCTGGGCAGAGGCAATAAACACAGCGTGCTACATTCAGAATAGAATCTCAATAAGACCTATTCTGGAAAAGACTCCATATGAATTGTGGAAGAACAGAAAGCCCAACATTTCATATTTTCATCCATTTGGATGTACCTGTTTTATGTTAAATACAAAGAATTATTTGAACAAGTTTGACTCTAAAGCACAAAAGTGTATTATGTTAGGATACTTTGAACGCTCAAGAGGGTACAGAGTATACAATACAGAAACACAGATTGTGGAAGAATCAATCAGTGTTCGTTTTGATGATAAGCTTGACTCTGAAAAGTCAAAGCAGAATGAAGTTTTTGCAGGTATGGAAATTGAATTTACAGGTTCTGAAGACAACTCATCAGAAGCTCTCAACACAGACACTCCTTCAACGTCTGAAAGGAGCACTGCTAGCAATCCTACAACAGCTGCTGATCAACCTCAGAAGAGATTACCCAGAAGCAGCTTGGATCACCCAGAAGAGACTATCTTAGGAAGAAAGGAAGATCCAATCAGAACAAGAGCAAGCTTCAGAAACTCTGAAGAAACCCTCATGGGACTTGTGTCTCTGATTGAACCTTCTTCTATCGATGAAGCACTTCTGGATAATGACTGGATTCTGGCAATGCAAGAAGAGCTGAATCAATTCACCAGAAATGACGTATGGGATCTTATTCCCAGACCAAAAGGATTCAACGTCATTGGAACAAGATGGGTGTTCAGAAACAAGCTAAATGAACAAGGTGAAGTCATCAGAAACAAGGCATGACTGGTTGCACAAGGTTATAGTCAGCAAGAGGGGATATACTATACAGAAACCTTTGCCCCAGTTGCCAAGTTAGAATCTATCAGACTTTTAATTTCATTTGCTGTTAATAGAGGCATCACTCTGTATCAGATGGATGTCAAGAGTGCATTCTTAAATGGTTATATAGAAGAAGAGGTTTATGTGCACCAACCCCCTGGTTTTGAAAATACAAAACATCCAAAACATGTTTTCAAACTAAAGAAGTCACTATATGGTCTGAAGCAGGCTCCCAGAGCTTGGTATGAAAGACTAAGTAACTTTCTGTTAGAAAATGAATTCACCAGAGGGAAGGTGGACACTACCTTATTCTATAAATCAGTTAATAATGACATCTTAGTCTGTCAAATTTATGTTGATGATATTATTTTTGGTTCTACTAATCCCTCTCTTGGAAGAAAATTTGCTAAGTGTATGCAGGCAGAATTTGAGATGAGCCTCATGGGGGAACTGAAATTCTTTCTAGGAATTCAGATCAATCAAACTCCAGAGGGAACTTACATTCATCAGAGCAAATACATCAGAGATCTTCTGAAGAAATTTGACCTCTCAGAATGTAAGCCATCAAAGATTCCAATGCATCCCACGTGCATTCTGGAAAGAGAAGAGGTAAGCAAAAATGTAGAACAGAAAGTCTACAGAGGTATGATTGGTTCTCTCCTTTATCTGACAGCTTCAAGACCTGATATATTATTCAGTGTATGTATTTGTGCTAGATTCCAATCAGATCCTAGAGAATCTCACTTAACAGCTGTTAAGCGAATTTTCAAGTATCTGAAAGGTACTACTAATCTGGGTTTGTTTTATAGAAAATCTAGTGATTACAGTTTAGTAGGCTACTGCGATGCTGACTTTGCTGGAGACAGAGTAGAGCGTAAAAGTACTTCTGGAAGCTGCCAGTTTCTGGGAGAAAATTTGATCTCTTGGTCCAGCAAAAGGCAATCAACAATTGCGCTATCAACAGCATAAGTTGAGTACATAGCAGCAGCAGGATGTAGCACACAAATGCTCTGGATGAAAAGTCAGCTTGAAGACTTCCAGATTTTTGAGAGTAACATTCCTATACTCTGTGACAATACTTCTGCTATTTGCTTAAGTAAGAATCTCATTTTACATTCTAGAGCTAAGCATATAGAAATAAAACATCACTTCATTAGGGATTATATTCAGAAAGGAATTTTGAACTTAAAATTTATAGATACAGACCATCAATGGGCTGATATCTTCACTAAACCCCTTTCTGAAGATAGGTTCAATTTCATTCTGAAACATCTCAGCATGAAAATCTGCCCAGAGTGAAAATGTTTTAATTCCATATATTTATCTTCATAATGTATTTGTTTTACTGTGAACTTCTGATCAATCTCCTTTCAGAAAGATAGAACATGCAGATTGTATCAGATGCTAGTCTTAAAGATCTGAGAGTTTAAGCTCAAGGATAGACGTGCTGATTCCTAAATCAAACAAGTGTCATCCAATCATCAGCAAATCTCTGAAGCAGAACGCGTGCACGCTTCTGAGAAGGCAAAACGCTGATTGGGTGCATTGAGACACATGTCTGGTAACCGTTTTAAGTATCTTTCTCAAATCCCCCAAAATCAGCAAGCATTAATTGAAAGTAATCATATTTTTAAAACGTAATCATTCCTCTTTATTGAAACCGTTTACACTTTCAAAATATTCTGAACCTTATTTAAACACGTTAACCTCTCACTTTAATCTTTTACAGTTTCTCATTATTTCTCAATGTATTCTCTGCATTTTTCTGTGTTCATCTCTTTCAAACCCATTTTCTCAGCTTTTCTCAAAAAATCCCTAAGTGTGAACATGGCAACCTCTAGCAGTGCTTCTGCAGGTTCTCAGAAGAAAGCATCATCTGAACAGTATCAAGTTCCATTCAGAACACTCCTCACTCCAGTGAAGAATCTTGAAGTGTTATCTGAATTGATCATTGATTTTGGCAGTCTGAAGGAAAACGGCTTTGACTTGACAGAAGAAGTTAGGGTACAGAAATGGGAAAGGTATTTTGACAGGTTGGTTGGACCAAAATTCCCTATGTTAGTCAAGGAGTTCTTGATTCATGCAACTGCTTCAACGCATCAAGTCACCTCCTACATAATGGGGAAGAAGATTGTGATCACTGAGGATCACATAGCAAAGTTGATTGGGTACAGTGGCGGTGGCGTCCGCTGTATTGATATGGCTGAAAGATGTGCTGATGTGGGCGTCATAGCAGAAAGGATGTTTACCCTTGGGTTTCCCAGCAGCAAGATCAGAGATCTGAAGGATCACCAGAGTTTGGGCGAAGATAATTCTGGGGTGTTTTAACCATAGGAAGCCAACCAGTTCCCCTGATTACATAAATATAGATCAGCAGTTTCTGATCTATTTTATCAATCAGAAGGTAAAAATCAACTTGGCTCATCTTCTGTTTAATCACCTCAGAACAAGCGTGAAGGAAACTAGGGAAGAAGAAAGAACCAAGAGGGATTGGATACCCTTTGGAAGGTTAATATCAGATATTCTGACTGAGAATAGGCTGATAGAGCACCTGATTGAAGCTCAAGAGTTAAGCACCATTGAACCAACGGTTGGGAAGCCTCTGAACGCGAAGAATCTGAAGAAAATGAAGTTAATAGAGAACATCAAAAAGGAACCCAGCGTGACTCCTATTGCTGATATCACCAGCAGAAGAGTTCCACTGAGTGACTTTCCTATATTTTCTGAGATAGAATCTAAACTAGTGGTGGTTCTCAGATATCTGGACGCATACAAGGCTGACGGTACAGATCCCACTCTGAATATCAAAGATCTGCACCAATCTCAACCAGAAGTTACACTGAAGAAGACAAAGAAAAGGAAGGCCCCTTCAGAAGGAACATCCCAGCAGACACCCAAGAAAAGAGGTAATTTATCTGTTGCTTCTGTTTTAAATTCTTCTACTATTCCAACATCTATCCCAACTCCAACCTCTCATAGAATCTCAATCCCCATCCCAACAATAGATGAAACTGAACCAGAAGATGACCCTTCTGAGGCACTACAACTCAGAAGACCCCGAACCAAACATCCCAAACCAACAATTTCAACAACATCAGCAATTGACAAAGTGTTGTCTGACATTGATCAACATGCTTCTAATCACCCCTCCAACAATCCAAACTCTGAACCACAAATTGTCCACTCTCCACAACCAGAACAACCCCTCTCACCCATTCCAGAAGAACCTCATATCCCTGAACAACCAGCAATTCCTTCTCCCTCTCCTCAACCAGAATTTCATCCACCATCACCTCAACCTGAGTTTCATCATTCTGAAACTCCAACTCCTCCACCTTCTGAACCTCATTCTCCTCAATCACCTCAACCATCACCTATGGCAATCCAGCTGCCATGTGGAACAACAGTAACAATGGCCCAGCTGCCATCCTCGCCTGAAACCACACCACCAAATACTCACAAAACCCCAAACAGTCCAATCATAATTTCTGATTCTCCCTCTCCATCTCCAAAACAAACAGCTCCCAAGCAAAACACCGAAAACCCCAGCAGGACCTTCATAGATTTAAAAATCCTTGACTGTCTTGCTGATCTGAAAAATAAAATAGCCATTCCAAAACCAAAACAGCCAGATGTTGGCTCTGGTATTATGAATTTTGAAACAGGTTTGCAGCAGTGGATTGCTTCTCTGAAGCAAGTCTGTCCTGGAATGATTGACCCAGCTGTCTCTGACCAGCTCTGGTCACAATTCAGAATTTGGGTACGTGCTGAAGCTCTAAAACTGCAAGACATCAACTATGAGCAAGCACAGCAGAACTTCAGCAAGCTTCTGAATGAAGTTGGTAGTCAGCTGCTGAAAGAAGACGTGCTCCTTCTGGACAGTGAGCCATGGTCTGAGAAGCGTCCAGCTTCAAAGGTGTAGTCAGAAGAAGATCAGACTATTCAAGCTGAAGCCAGTCAAGCTGAAGATGTTGCAGAAAGCTCTCAGAAGCTCCCTGCTTCTGATGTTTCTCAAGCTGCCTTGGACAGGCAGACTCTGGAAGAGCTGAAGCTGAATGACATTCGTCTGCAGCAAAGGATGGATGAAAATGACCAGAAGATGAAAGAAAGGATGGATGTGCAGGATAGCAAGATAGATACAGTAGTCAGCATGGTGCACAAGCAGAATGAGACTGCTGATCAGATCAAAGCCATGCTGGAGAACCTGTTCACACGCCTTCCTCCCCAACCTTAGATTTTCATTCATGCCATTTTCATGTTTTCTTTGCTTATCTGCTGTACTATTTTGTTTGATTCTGAATATTTTAATATGACAAGTTTTTCTGCTCTAATTGTTTTAGCACTTCACTTACACTTTTTGATTGCTGACAAAAAGGGGGAGAACAAGAATGATATTTTTCAATTACGGATTACTAAGACAGAAAATCTCAAACATTCTAACTATGATATACTTGAATATGTTTTCTGTTTTTGCTTAAGTCTACAGGTACAAGAATGCTCTTTGATACTCTGAAGACCAAAGCTCTGATACTCTGACCCGCTCTGATACGCTGACCCAAAGCAAAGCTCTGATTCTGATCTGAAGCTCTGCTCTGACATTCTGATCTAAAGCTTCTGATAGTCAAAGACTCTGATATTCTGATGTTCAAAGAAAGGCAATAAAGATCTGATCCTGAAGAACTCTCAGAATTAAGAAGGGAAGTAATAAATTCAGGGGGAGTATCTCTCAACTCTGATATCTCTTTATCCCTTATTTTTGATAACCTCTTACTCTGATACATCTTCATTTAGTTATCTCTGATACTCTTTCACGTTATTTTCAATTAAAAATATCTGGTTTTTGTCATCATCAAAAAGGGGGAGATTGTTAGAACAAAGTTTGAATCTACTACCCCAAGTTTAAGTTTTGATGATAACAAAATGAAAGGATATTAATTATGTGATTTATATAAGAACTATTTGCTACCTAAAATATTACGTTCTGTTTTGCAGAAACTCTGATAGGTATCAGCAAGGAGTACACTTAATCAGCATCAGAATATTGGTCATCAACGTCAGCATCAGAAGATGCTATATCAGAATACCAGAATCAGAAGAATAGCTCACGCGTATGCTGAAGCTTGATGAACAGAAATGCGCTCAACACTCTGATAAAGACAACAACAGTTCATCAGCACTTAAGCAGAGTCAGAATGAGCCAAGCCAGAACATGCTTTAAGTAGCAACGGTACTGTGCATTGAAAGCGAATTATTACCAACGGCTTCATTCCAGACAAGATCTACTTAATAAGGAAAGTTTGTTATTAGAATTGAATCAAGATTATTGCTCCAACGTTCAACAATCTCAGTGCTATATAAACAAGACTATGAAGATTGAATTGGCTAATGCTCTACATCATATTACACGCCTAAAAGCTATTCTACATCTTCTCATTCTCAGTTTGCTAAAAAGCTCCATATCTTCTTACTCAGTATTTTAGCAATCTAGTTTCATAAGCTTAAATTGTGTAACATCACAGTTGTGATACAGTTTTGTAGAAAACATTCACACACCTAGATTTATCTTCTTTATAAGAAAGTGTTTCCTTGACAAACCAAGTTGTGGTTTGCATCAAGAAGGCTTTAGCAGTAGTTAAAGCAGTTTGTAATATTCAGTTGAATATAGTGGATTAAGACCTCGTTGGAGAGAGGCGAAATCACCTTGACGGGTGGACTGGAGTAGTTTGAGATCAAACGAACCAGGATAAAAATATCTTGTTCATTGCATTGATTTTCAGTTTTACAATTCAACCCCCCCTTCTTGTGTTTTTCACTTCTTCACCATCTACCTACTCGAAAGAGGAATCGTTCTATGCAATTTTCCTTTAGACAATGCTATCCTACTATTGATGAGTAGGTAGCAACCCTTTGAAATTTAAATGCGGAAAATAAATAAAGCGATAAAAATAGTCCTAATTATCTATTAAATTCCGGGAACAAATACAATATGATATAAAATGAATCGCGTGCGGGAAATTAAATCGAGTGCGAGTAGGGTTTTGACCCTTTGTTATTAAAGATAAGATTTTTTCGGTTATTTTTTAATTAAGGAACAAATTAAACTAAGTTAATTATTAAATTAATGAATAAGTTAATTAATTAATGAAAATAAATATTTTTTGGATTTTTTGTATTATTTAAAGAAAGAAAATAAAATTGATCAATGTTAATAAAACCTAATTATGTCTAATTGATTTTAATTATTTACAAAAAATATATTAAAGTTAATTCTAATTAATGGCCTAAATTAATTAAATTAATAATTGTTAATAATAAAAAAAATTAAAATTTGATTTGAATAAAGAAAATATATTTTTTTGTTTTTAATTTTATGAAGAAAAATATTTGATTGGTTAGTTAATAATAAAAATAATAACAAAACAATAAAATAAAAAATAAAAAATAAAGAGAGATAGGAGGGTTTGGGCCTGAATGGGAGGTCTGAATAGCAAATTCCATGGCCCAATTGTGTTGGCCTTGTTGACTTTGTGAGATTCCCTGTGCGCCCTTTGACTTGGTCCCATGATAGACCATCATCCTGGATCACCAGATTTGGCCTGGGGCCATCTGGCAAGTGATTGAGTGAGGGAGTATGGTGTGCTACAACGCTTGATTTGCATGTGATAACCTGTAGAAAAAATACAAAGAGCATTTGGAGGAACTGGGATTCGAACCCAGGTCCTATTGGTATTTGCAACGCTTGCTTCGCCACTAGGCCATCACGCTTCATCTGTTAATATATTAAACAATAATGCTAATATGCCAAAACAAAGACTATTGGTCAGAAATAAAAAAAACGCGTGCGATTTGAATGGTCCACTGGGGAATTTCCATGTCTCCGTCCCCTACCTCCAGCCCCTGTAAATTTACCTGCAGATTTAGATCCGCAGCTAAATTTGTAGGTCGATCCCAAAATTAATTCTAGGCCATGAAAAGGACCCCCAAGGACATGGTTAGGTTTGTCTCCCTCTCCTGAGTGCAACCATGTCCATCATGAGATCCAATTTCACCTGAAATGCAAATCCCTAAAATCTAACACAAAACCCTAGCCATACGATTATGGGGTTACAGTCCATATAAATGAAATCAAATATTGCCAAAAGTTCAAAAATCTCATAAGCATCACAAATATGTCCATGATTTGCCAGAATGATGCAAAAATATAGAGCTATGATTTTGAAAACAGGGCCAAGAAACGTGATACTTACATTGCGTTTTGATGCGTATGAGAGCTTGCTTTGGATTGCAGAAGGTTGAGTAGACACCCAACAATCGATTGGTGTTGAGTTTTGCTTCTGTAAACGCCTCCAAATAGGATTTTGGTTTCACACTTTTTTGTGAATTTTGCAGGTTTTGTTTTCAATGTTCTTGTAGCCTCTAGGTCTCAATTTCGCGCCTTTGCCTTCTATATGTATCATGGTATGTATTAGGTTAACATTTGTGGATTGAATCCATGCACATCAATGCCATGAGATTTGATTTGATCCACCATTGAAAGCTTGCCTAATTTGCCAAAAATCCAATCTTTGTTTGATACGAGTTTGATGTTGATCATGACGATGATTAAGTCCTAAAATGGCCAAAAAGATATCAAGCAATCAATATTTGGATTTTATTTGATTTAATTTGATTTAAAATGAAATAATTCAATAAAAAATCAAATAAAATAATAAAATTGATAAATGAACACAAGGCTGAATCTAGGACACATGTGCAATGTAGCAAGTTCAAATCAAGTGGAAAAGAATGGGCCCATTTGACAAAATTTGAAAATTTGGGGATAGTTGACTTTTGGCAATTTTGTAAACATGCCCAACTTCAATAATGCATAAATTCTTCAATTTTGAACTTTTTGAGGTTTTATTGGACTTTATAGAAAGCTTGAGAAGTCCTCTAACCATCCCTTTTGGTCTCATCTCATTTTGATATTCAATTCTCAAGTTATAAGCTTTTGCAAAAAAAGTGTTTTTGTTGACTTTCAAAAATGACCTATAATGTCCAAATTTATAACTTCTTGTGAGTGCATTTTCTGATCTTGGGGTATGAATATGGATTGTAGCAAATTGCATCCTCTTAAAAATGAGCATTGGATGGTTCATTTTGCATAAAGTATAATAAAGTTATGCTTGGTCAAAGTTGAGTTGACTTTTCCTACAAAACCCTAATTTAGCAACTTTTGAGTCTTGATGAATTTTGAGCAATCCTTGATGAATCATGATCAACCCTTGATCAAATGATGAAATATCCTTCAAAATGATAATGTTGACAAAAAATATTGAAGTTTTACTATTTGTAGGTCACAGTTGACTTTTGCCCTAACACAGTCGATTTTTGGACCCTTTGAGCAATTGACTGACCAAACTCCCTCTGCAAGGCTTGAAATTTGACATGGATGACCTTGAGAACATATTAGGACATTAAGGAGAATTTGAGGTCATTTGGACTCAAGGATCTTGATGCAACACAAAACCCTAATTTGGGGTTGACTGCCTAAGGAGATAACTTGATTGTCCAACTCTTGAGCAATCTTGAGCCACTTGGAGATTTTTCTTGCAATGTTTGGAGAAATATGAAAGGGAAAATTTTGGGGTACAACAGCTGCCCCTGTTCAATCTTCTTAAGCCTGAGGATATAGATTGGATTCTGTGCCTTTCGTGATCCGAAGGTGGAAGATGATTGAACACTAGAGTGCCCAGAAATTTGCACTCGCATGAAGTGGTATCAGCCTTGTGATGTCGGGAATGGGCTTACAGATGCCATTTGGAGATTGTTGATAGGAGGTCTTCGACTTGAATAAGAATCAGGGATATCTTAGCATCGATCTGACTGAACCAGAGAAGGTCTTGGATTAACTTTGACTGGATAAGAATCAGAAAAATCTTAGAATCGATTTAACTGAACCAGACGAAAGTCTTGGAATATCTTCAACTGGAATAAGAATCAGGGAGATCTTAGCGTCGATCTGACTGAACCAGCGAAGGTCTTGGATTAACTTTGACTGGATAAGAATCAGAAAAATCTTAGAATCGATTTAACTGAACCAGACGAAAGTCTTGGAATATCTTCAACAGGAATAAGAATCAGGGAGATCTTAGCGTCGATCTGACTGAACCAGAGAAGGTCTTGGATTAACTTTGACTGGATAAGAATCAGAAAAATCTTAGAATCGATTTAACTGAACCAGACGAAAGTCTTGGAACATCTTCAACTGGAATAAGAATCAGGGAGATCTTAGCGTCGATCTGACTGAACCAGAGAAGGTCTTGGATTAACTTTGACTGGATAAGAATCAGAAAAATCTTAGAATCTATTTAACTGAACCAAACGAAAGTCTTGGAATATCTACAACTGGAGTAAGAATCAGGGAGATCTTAGCATCGATCTGACTGAACAAGAGAAGGTCTTGGATTAACTTTGACTAGATAAGAATCAGAAAAATTTTAGAATCGATTTAACTGAACCAGACTAAAGTCTTGTGAGAGCATCTCTCTGAGGAATCCGCTGAAACAACCCTCAATAGATGTAGTTTTTGAGGGGACTACCAGGTCATATAAGTAGTTAACGGTGTTTATTGATCCGTCTTTCCCTGAAAAGGTAAAGAGTTAGTCATATGCAATGTCATGATGTATGAAATGCATGATATATATCAAGCAATGATGCACTCAAAATAAATGAGATTGTGTGGTATGATGCGTATATGTCTGTATCATGATGTATGGAAATGTAATGTTTCTAGCTGGGGAAAATAAATCCTGGATAGCTGCTGAAGAATAGAGTTGGATTCTTCATTTCCGTTGGGGATGGCGAACGAAGAGAATAAACCTGTAGGAGAGGATGACTCTGTTGGGGGAATAAACTGATGAGGAGATTACTCTATGGGGAAGAGATGTTCTGCTGAATATTCCACTGATAAATTCCGTCGGGATGAATTATAGTTGCCGGTGATATTGAATCCTATTAGGGATTGAATTCCTGTTTATGAAAGGAAAGAAATCCGCTGGGGATGATCTTCGGTTACGACTTCTCTGGGAATAACCTTTTAGACTCTTATGGGGATAATCCGTTGAGTTCTGCTGGGAATGATCCTTTGAACTCGGATGGGGAGATTTATTTTGGTACTCCGCTGGGGATAAACTTCCAGAGTCTACTGGGGATGATTCTCCCAACTCTGTTGGGGAAGCTTTTCCAGACTGCGCTGAGAAAATTTTAAATCTACTGGGGATATTCTGCTGGGGAACATTCTTATACTCTGTTGGGGAATATTAAGATTGTCGGGGATATTAAGCCTCTTCAGTGTTGATGATAGATAAACTCTGCTTGGGGAGAATATTATCGATTTATTCACAGTTGCAAGTCTCAGCTGGGGGAGCTATCATTATTGTCTTACTCTACATGAAGTGAAGATACCTTAGCTATATTCTTCAGCTGAATCTACCTTTGTACCTTGGCGGATAGAGAAATTGTAAAGCTTGGAAAATTCTAATTTACCCTTGTTTCTGATATTACCAGTAATCATCTTTTGTTTCGCATGTAATTATTCATGAGCAACAATTAATGTCAAATGCATATATCAATAAATGAACATTGGACGTTCTTTGCAAAACAAGACAGATAAAGGAAAAACAATTTAAAATTTCTTTGAAAATGAATTGTATTAATTTTGAAGTTTAGCCTGTGAATAGGCGTTTTTGTACAAGAGGTTGACGTCCTAGTAAGAAGACGCCGCTGAATAATATAATTTACACAAATTGTGAAAAACAAAACAGCTATGTGAACAATCCCACTGGGTTCCAACTCTACTATTGCCTTTATTTCCTCGAGCATCTCATCACTTTGCTACTTGGTTGAAGGTAGATCAGATTGATTAGTGTCCTTCGAGCTTGATAGTTGATACCGAAGTCTGGTTGCAAGGTGATCCAATGGGACATAGTGTTACGCTTTAATCCCTAACTTTTGCATGGACCGCCCTTTCAGGTTTTCAGTCCACCGGGATACCCTTTTTTGCCAAAGCCGCATTTTCAGGTTTTTGACTTGCCGGGTGTATAATTTTTTCATTTTCATCCCTTATTTTTGCCCGGACACATTTGGTTCGCCGGGAAGCCCTTATTTTTTCCTAGGCCAGTAAACCTAGCGGGTCTTTGATTATGCGTAGTATCTTTTCACTATGTCTGCATTGACGGGGTGAGGAAGGTCGTCACCATCCATGGTGGCTAGAATCATAGCTCCTCCTGAGAAAATGTTCTTAACCACAAATGGTCCTTCGTAAGTAGGGGTCCATTTGCCCCTGGGATCACCTTGAGGTAGGATAATACGCTTGATAACTAGGTCCCCAACTTGATACTCTTGTCCCCTGACTTTCTTGTTAAATGCCTTGATCATTCGCTTTTGATACGTTTGACCATGACAAATAGTAGTAAGTCTCTTTTCGTTGATTAAGTTCAACTGATCAAGCCGGGTCTAAATCCATTCATCTTCGCTCAAACCTGCATCCTTCATAATCCAAAGAGAGGGTATCTGAACTTCAATGGGCAAGACTGCCTCCATGCCATAAACCAAGGATTAGGGTGTTGCCCTCGTTGACGTCTGTGCTAAGGTACGGTACCCATGAAGAGAAAATGGTAACATCTCGTGCTAGTATTTGTATGTCACCGTCATCTTCTGTATGATATTCTTAATGTTTTTATTAGCCGCTTCTACAACCCCATTCATCTTCGGCCGGTAAGGAGAAGAGTTGTGATGCTGTATCTTGAACTGCTTGCAGAGTTCAGTGATCATCTTATTGTTGAGATTGGTACCATTGTCCATAATGATCCTCTCTGGTACACCGTATCGACAGATCAGATTGTGCCGAATGAACTGTGCTACGACGTTCTTGGTTACGGTAGCAAAGGAAGCTGCTTCATCCCACTTCGTAAAGTAATCATTTGCTACCAAGATGAAACGATGTCCGTTGGATGTTGTAGGTCTGATCTCGCCGATCATATCAATTCCCCACATTGCAAAAGGCCAAGGATCTGCCAAGACGTTCAGAGGAGCTGGAGGTATGTGCACCTTATCAGCATAAACCTGGCACTTGTGACATGTCCGAGAATGCTGATAACAGTCGGCTTCCATAGTGGACCAATAATATCCTGCCCGAAGGATTTTCTTTGCCATTGTGTGTCCACTGGAATGAGTTCCGAAAGTACCTTCATGTAAATCCGCCATGATCCTTTCTGCTTCATTCTTATCCACACAACGCAGTAAGGTCGAATCATGGTTACGCTTGTAAAGAATGCCATTGCTGATGAAGAACTTTGCCGCGAACCTCCTCAGAAACTTCTTATCATTAATAGACGCACCCTCGGGGTATTTTTGAGCCTCAAGGTATCTCTTCACCTCATGAAACAAGGGTTTATGTGCTACCTCTTCAGTCTCAATATCACAGTAATGTGCAGGTTCGTCCAATCTTTCAATGATAATCCGGGGAGATTCGTTGTCCCAATTGACTTTGAACATAGAAGACATCGTAGCCAGCGCGTCCACCAACTGATTCTCCTCTCTAGGGAAGTTTTCAAAGGTTATCTCCTCAAAGTGGGGAAGCAATATCAACACATACTCCTTGTAAGGAATAAGATTTGGGTGTTTAATATCCCACTCGCCTTTGATCTGACTGATCACGAGATCGGAATCTCCGAAGACACTTAGAAACTTAATCCTTAGGTCAATTGCTGCTCTAAGACCCATGATGCATGCTTCATACTCCACCGTATTGTTGGTGCAGTTAAAAACATAGTCGG
Organism: Vicia faba; assembly: GCA_948472305.1. NCBI lineage: Eukaryota > Viridiplantae > Streptophyta > Magnoliopsida > Fabales > Fabaceae > Vicia > Vicia faba. The sequence goes on from CATIWC010001787.1 coordinate 195,182, forward strand.
GCGGTAAACGGAGTATGAGAGCCTTTAGGAGATATGATCACGGCGCCAATGCCATTACCCAAAGCGTTTGAAGCTCCGTCAAAGTACATAGACCATCGGGATCCTTCCTCAGGTCCTTCATCCGGTCCAGGTTCCTCACAGTCAGTTACTATCATGATATTCTCATCCGGAAATTCAAAGTTCATAGACTGGTAATCATCCACTGCTTGATGTGCCAAATGGTCTGCCAACACACTTCCCTTGATTTCCTTTTGGGTCGTGTACTGGATGTCAGACTCAGTCAAGATCATCTGCCATCTTGCTATTCTTCCGGACAAGGCAGGCTTTTCGAAGATATACTTAATTGGATCCATCTTTGATATCAATAAAGTAGTGTGAGTCAGCATATACTGTCTCAGCTGGCGAGCAGCCCATGCCAAAGCACATAAAGTTTTCTCAAGCAACGAGTATCGGGTCTCGCAGTCGGTAAACTTTTTGCTAAGGTAATAAATAGCATGCTCTTTTCGGCCAGACTCGTCATGCTGCCCCATCACACACCCCATTGAGTTGTCGAGTACTGTCAAGTATAAGATCAAAGGTCTCCCTTCAACTGGCGGCATCAAAATAGGTGGCTCTTGGAGATACTCTTTGATCCTTTCGAAAGCGGCCTGGCATTCATCGTTCCATCTTACCACTTGATCTTTCTTCAGTAGCTTGAAGATTGGCTCACAAGTAGCCGTCAGGTGCAAGATGAATCGGGCAATATAGTTCAAACGTCCCAGAAAACCCCTGACTTCTTTTTCTGTTCTGGGAGCTGGAATTTCCTGTATAGCTTTCACCTTTGCATGATCCACTTGAATACCTTTATCGCTTACGACGAAACCCAGCAGCTTACCAGATCTCACCCCGAAGGTGCACTTATTCGGGTTTAACCTCAGCTTGTACAACTTCAAGCTATCAAACAGCTTCTGAAGATGGTCCAGATGTTCTTCTTCATTTTGGGATCTTGCGATCATGTCATTGACGTATACCTCAATCTCATGATGGATCATGTCATGGAACAAAGCGACCATGGCACGCTAATACGTTGACCCAACATTCTTCAATCTAAAAGGCATGACCTTGTAACAAAAGGTACCCTATTGAGTAACAAAGGTTGTCTTCTCCATGTCTTCGGGAGCCATTTTAATCTGATTATAACCGGAGAAACCATCCATAAAGGAGAATACCTTGTGCTGAGTGGTGTTGTTAACCAGAACGTCGATATGAGGTAGAGGAAAATCATCCTTGGAACTCGCCCTGTTCAGATCCCTATAGACAACACACATTCGAACCTTACCATCCTTCTTCGGCACAGGAACCACATTGGGCACCCACTGTGGGTAAGAAGTAACTGCTAGAAAACCGGCATCAAACAGTTTCATAACTTCAGCCTTGATTTTCTCAGACATGTCTGGGCGCATTCGACGGACCTTCTGTTTCACTGGAGGACAGTCTTCCTTGGTAGGCAGGCGGTGAACCACAATATCGGTATCCAACCCAGGCATATCTTCATAAGACCGGGCAAAGATATCAACGTAGTCACGCAGTATTTGAATTAACCGTTGCTTCACACTAAGCTCCAGGCTTGCACCAACCTTGACCTTTTTCTTGTCTTCCTCTGTACCCAGATTTACTGACTCCACCAGCTCTTCGTGCGGCTGGATGGCCCTCTCTTCTTGAAGTAACAGTCTAGCATGTTCAACAGGAACTTCACAATCATCTTCACCTGCGTCTTCGGCTAAGTTGATCGGACTTTCAAAGTCATAACTGGCAGTAGCAGAGTCGTTACCAGTGAGATCTAGAGTGGATGTAGACCTGTATATGTGAGTGTGTGTAAAATAGTTGTTTTGCAATATGTAATAAAAGAAAAACAAGGAGCACAATATTTGAAATGCAAGAAACATCCAATGCTTTTATTAATGATATATGTAGATGACACACATAAAGCCCTCACAAATGAAGCCACGGTGCCCCGGGTAAGACACTGGGCCGTAAAGCTTAAAACATTGTCTGTTACAAATTCAAAACAAAAAGTCTCATTACTGGGTAACAAAAGAAATTGGGATGAAGTCCTTTTCTATCCAGTTTCCTAGTCCACCATCAGTAGTAGGATAGATCCAGCTGTCGAACTCAGACTCTTCAACATTGTCTTCAATGGCATTCACTCCTGAATTGCTGATGAACAGGGGAGGTCTTCCGATCTGTGCATTCCGAACAGCCCTTTGAGCTTCTACAATGAAACCCAAACCAAACTTGTTAGTCTTCTGTGCAAAATCAGGGAGTTGGCCCCAATTTGCACACCCACCTTTCTCAACAACAGCCCGGGCATCCTTGAGAGAAGTCATCTTCATAGGAGGATCTTCAACAATAGTCTCAGTTGACGCCAGTGTCTGGGGAACCCCATAAAAATGCTGAAACGGGGTCTCAATGAACTCCCCACCCATTTATACATATCGGAAAGAGTTGAGGTGGCTGACCATGTACTCCTCTTCTCCTTGTACTGTCACAATTTTCCCTTTTACCGGGTACTTTAGCTTCTGGTGGAGCGTAGACGTCACTTCCCCAGCTTTGTGGATCCACGGGTGACCCAGCAAACAAGAATAAGATGGCCGAATGTCCATCACATAGAATGTAGAGGCGAAAACATGAGAACCAACCTTAATCGGAATATCCACTTCTCCATGCACCATCCTCTTAGACCCATCAAATGCCCTGACAACAATGTTACTTGGTTTCAGCTCCAACCCTTCACAGTCCAACCGGTCTAAAGCTTTCTTAGGCAAAACGTTCAATGAGGAACCAGTATCTACCAATACATGAGCAAGAGTAGTGCCCCTGCATTCAATGGAGACATGCAGGGCATCATTGTGATTCTTCCCCTTAGCAGTCAAGTTGGCGTCAGAGAAACCCAACCCATTATCAGCAGTCATACTAGCCACACAATCTTTAAACTGATCAGCTGATGTTTCTTGCGGTACGTGCGCAGTCTTCAGGAAGGCAATCAGAGCCTTGGCATGGGCTTTTGAGCATAGCAACAGAGATAACATATAAATCTTGGACGAGGTTTTCCCCAGCTGTTCAACTACATTGTAGTCACTCTTTTTGATGATCTTTAAAATCTCTTCCATCTCTTGTCTAGAAGCTTCGACAGTAATCGTCTTTGGTGCCTCCGTCTGGGCAGGCTCATTAGTGATCCCTTTGCCCCGAGTATTAGAGGACTCGACAACAGGGGTGAGAATAGGAACTTGAATAGGAATAGCAGCAGGTACACTGGAAGGTGTAATAACAACAGGTTTCCGGGAAGTTGGCGGAGAGATATCAGGGGAGAAAAGTCTTCCGCTGCGGGTGACTTTGGCAGGTCCAACAATGTTGATGACGTCAGTACCAGCATCCAACTCTTGTTTAAGTCCATTAAAATAAACACCAGCCCCGTAGTGCCAAGGGACAGCTTTATCAGATGTATAGGGGATAGGCCCAGGAACTGTGATGATCAATGGTGCGATTCTTGGAACAGATGTAATTCTAACAGGCTTTCTCGAGGAAGCCTTGGAAGAATCATCAAAAATGGTGATAATAGCAACTTCTTCAGTATGAACTAAAGGAACAACAATCTTCTCAAACAAAATTTCTTTACTATCCATCAGGCGTTGGACACCTGATTTCAAAAGATGGCAACCGGTTGGTAGGGCAGAACACATACGACAACCTTCTTCACAACCCGGAAATAAACCGGCTGACAAAAGATTCTTCTTCACAGTCATCAAGGGAGTAGCAATATCTTTCATAGAAACCATAAACGAGTCTTCCTCTACAACATTCACTCCATGCTTGGGCATAGGAGCAGTCACAACATTAGGTCTTTCGGGAGCCTCGAACTCAATCTCCTTAGCATCAATTAAGTCCTGTATTTTGTTCTTCAAATCCTAACAATCATCTGTGTCATGTCCCAGGCTATCAGAGTGAAAAGCACAGCGGGCATTAGGATTGTACTTAGGCGATGCAGTGTTGGGATTCTGCGGAGCCTCCCTTGGAGTTACTAGATTGGTTTTCAATAACTGCGGCAGAATCTGAGACAAAGTCATGTTGAGATGGGTGAATTGCCTTCGAGGTCTCTCGGTCTTTTGTTGACTGTTGCGCTGAGGAGCCCCAACAGGTCTTGAAATAACAACCGCATTAACAGCTTGGCGGCGTTTAGGTCTATTCTGGCTTTTCGAACTGTAAATAGCACTGGACTCCTTCTTAAAAGGCTTTTTCTCGGTGCTCGATGAAGCACCCTTTTGTATATTACCAGACTTAATACCAACCTCAATCCTTTCACCGGTCATAATTATCTCTGTAAACCCAAACAAAGAGCTTCCAATCAGATGGTTGAAAAACATACCAAACAAGGTCCCCAGAAACATATCCACAAGCTCCCTGTCAGCCAAAGGTGGTTGCACTCTTCCAACGAGGTCCCTCCACTTCTGAGCATAATCTTTGAAACCTTCACCCGTTCCCATATACATACCCTGGAGTTGGGTGCGCGTGGGAGCGAGGCCGAAATTGTATTGGTACTGCCTGTAAAAAGCAGCAGCCAAATCTTCCCAACTGCGGATACTGGCTCCTTCTAATTGGTAAAACCATTCAAGCTGAGTCCCTGAGAGACTGTCTTGAAATAAGTGGATCCATAGGTTCTTATCAGCGGTGTACGGCTGAATCTTCCTTACATACGACCGGAGGTGCAATTTCGGGCAAGAAATTTCGTCGTATTTAGCAAAGGCTGGTGCTTTGAATTTGTGGGGAATCACCACCCCATATGACATACCCAGATCACCAAAGTCCAGACCAGGCACTTTCTGAACTTCCATCGCACTCAAACGGTCTTCCAGTTGCTTGTATCTATCCTCAATCGGAGGATACTGGTCTTCATCGAAGTTCGTCTCGTTGTCTGAAACCACAGGGCTAGGAGCCCTCCTTTCTTCCTGGCTATCTTTCCCTCCAGATGAGGTGGTCAAGTCAACTTCAATTCGTAGCCTGTTTCCAAACCTGTGACCTGTGTTAAACAGAACTATCCTCTTCTTCTCTTTCAGAATAAGGTTCTTTAGATCTTGCTGACCCTTAGCTAGATTCATGAACAACTCTTGGAATTGGGCATTTTGAGCCTGCAGAGCCTTGATTGCTTGTTCAGTCGATGGTTCATAAGTCATGATGCTGAAATAAACAGCGAAGAAGATAAGAGACCTGTAATGGTACCTGTTATGAAGTGCATGGGATGAAATGCGTATGATATGATTTCAAAGACATCGAGAGATTCAAATTCGTAAACAAGAAATGAAACACTCTTTTATTAGATAAACTTGAAATTCAAATTGTTCAACAAATTGGCCTTAAGGCGTTACAAGAAAGGAAATACTGAAAAGGAAATAAAAACTGGAAAGGAAATAATCAAAGGACAATCAGTGCTCCCATGGCCGCTTCTTGTCGGTGCGGACATAGTCATTGAGGATCCGCTCGTTCTCCAGTTGTCTTGTCAACTTCTGAATCTTCTGCTCTTACTCATTAAACTTTTCTCGGTAAGCATCCCGCTCTTCTCTCAGCTGCATCCAAGACCTTTTCAGTGCCCCAATGTCAGTAGGCATATGAGGATGGAGGATGGTTGGAAGAACCCCTTCTTCATTAGCAACTTCAACAATGATAGGCAGGACAGCTTCATACGACATACCCAGCTTTTGGGCACGGATAAGAACCCATCTGAGATATGGCTCCATCAGAAGTGAAGTCTTTAGGCCCAGCTCGTGTGGATCAGATCTGTGAACTCTATCCCAAGCCCTTATGAATATGCGGCGTTGCTCGTCGATATCCCCTTGAAAATCAAATATTATGCTAGCCATTAGCAGCTCATGAGGTCCTTCCCTTCTGGCTCGCCCAAACTGACATAGGGCCAAGCATGGATTGTAAGAAATTCCTCCATGGGTTCCTATCAGCGGAACATTATGGTATTCCCCACAGCGATCAATAATGGCCACCTCGTCCATACCCTTAATAGTCCAGATGATGTCATTGTGAGAGAGAGAGACATAACCCTATAAGCCCAGCCCATGCCTTCTTTGTTCTTCAGCACTGATTTTGGGAGGTGCGAAATAAACCACCTCGTCAATAACGGAGCACAGCACATCAAGGTTCCCCGCTTCCGAGCAGTACGGGCATCAAGCTGATGAAGAATGACACCCAAGAGAGTGGGTACAGGATTACCAGAGATGAAGATTTTTACCGCATTCACGTCAACGAAAGCATCGGAGTTAGGAAACAATACCAAACCATATATAAGAAGAGCCAGAATATCTTCGAATGCCTTGAAGTCTAGACTATCCCAGAAATGAATAGCCTTACCAACCAAGAACTTAGTCAGAAAGCCCTTTGCTCCACTTCTAGTTTCCCAATTAGCCATTACCTCATCCTTTGTCATATGAAGGGTTGAAGAAATCTCTTCTGGCCTAAGGATCTTCTCCCAACTTGTAAACGGGGTCAGCTCCAGAATAGAGATACCGAGCAGATCAGAGAACTTTTCCAAGGTAGGGACCAACTGGTAGTCCTGAAAAGTAAAGCAATGGTATAGTGGATCATAGAACTGGACTAGGACAGTCATCATCTGCTCGTCCAATTTGGAGGTGACCAAACTAAGAAGATGCCCATGTCTTCTAATGAAGGAGGTAGTGTCGGACATCTTTGCAACCAACTCTTTAAGCATAGTGGGAACTTGGACAAAGTTGATCCGGATGGTATTCCTACGCATAGGTGCCATGACCTACAAAACAGAACAAATATGAATCCCTCCCGTCTTTGAAATAGGTTAGTCCAATGCAAGATGTATGCAATGTTATGATGTCATGATGTCATGATAGAAAGCACACCACAGGTATCCATAAATAGAAAACATGGTAAAGGAACACAAGTCACACAGAGATTCCTTAGATTTCAGGCTGGCAAGGAGTCTAGGTACTACCCTCTTTCAGTTCAGTTGGTTTAAACCTGTCCTAAAAATAGTAATCGGGTTCTAGAGGATCTCAATATCACTGACTACCCTCAATCGGTTATAATTCCAGTTTAGCAACCTTTTCTTGCGGCTGGAATCATCGCGAGAGTTTAGTCTCAATGAGTGTAGCATACTGCTACTGTTCTATGGCCAAGTTGGTGCTTAATGACCCCTTAGCAGACCTATATTCTCCTCGTTCCAACACAAGGGATATCGGTACATACTAAAGTGCCACACCAACGTAGCTACTGTTTCAATCGTATCGGTCTATGCCGTACAGTTCCCTCACAGTTTATTGCTACTTACCTAATGGGTATCCCCCAGATTCGGGTTAGGATCTATAGTAACTCCGATACAAGCCCATAAATATAATGCATACAAAGCAAACAATTGAAAACACAATGATCTAATCCTAAGGTACACCCCACTTATAATATTCCCCAGCAGAGTCGCCAGTTCTATGATACGGTGGGAGAGAACTGACTGTTTTTGGAATGCTGGTTTGCATTTTGAGTTTGTTTTCGCAAAATGTCGCGGTAAGCAAGAGTCGCCACCAACTTTTATTTTATCCAACAAGGAAAGGAAAAAAGCACAGAAAAATTCCTTTTTCGAGATGTTTCTCGGGTTCGGGGGGTAGATCTTTAAATCAACAGATCTTCTAACAGAATTTCCCTTCCCCACAGAGTCATTCTCTAGTCGGTTTATTCTCCAGCAGGATCATCCTCCCAATCACCTTCAGTCGTTATCCCCAGTGAGCGAAACTATTTCATTCTCCAGCAGCAATCCGGGATTTATTTTCCCCAGCTAGAGAATATCATAAAAAACATTGCATGGCCATACATCATGACATGCACATACGCATCATACAACACAATCTCATTTATTTTGAGAACATCATTGCTCAACACATGTCATGCATCATGACATTACATACGACTAACTCTTTACATTTCAGGAAAAGATACAATCAAATCCTCACAAAGTTTAAGCTATGAAGCTCGGGTACGAGCGGATAGTATCTTGATTACTCCATCATATTGTGAAGCCCGGAGAAAGACCGGATAATTGTATCAGCACACCGCGAAGCCTGGATTCGACCAGATAGTGGTTTATCTTTAAGCTATGAAGCCCAGATTCGACCGGATAATAGTTTAATCCCCAGCAAGCTGTGAAGCCTGGATTACGACCGGATAATAGCTCAGCAAGTACCATGAAGCCTGGATTCGACCAGATAGTGGTATATCATAAACACAAGCCGTGAATCTCGGATTACGACCGGATAACAACTCAGCAAGTTATTGTGAAGCCTGGATTACGACCAGATAGCAATACAAGTTTCTGTGAAGCCTGGATTACGACCAAATAGCAGCCAAGAATATTACGAAGCCTGGATTACGACCAAATAGTGGTATGTATTTAATACAAGTTATGAAGCTCGGATTCGACCGGATAGTATATTGATTCCTCCGAACACCATGAATCCTGGATTCGACCAGATAATGGTATGATACATCGCGAAGCCTAGATTACGACCAAATAGCGGTAAAAGACACTAAAGCCTAGATTACGACCAGATAACAGTGAGGGACACTGTGAAGCTTGGATTACGACCAAATAGAAGTTTACTCAGCCAATTACTATGAACCTCGGGTTCGACCGGATATTAGTAGGCCCAAAAATCAAAGGGAAGCCCGGATGCAACTGGATAACCACTTGATTTCTTCCGAAGCCTGGATTTCGACCAAATAAGAAGTAAGGTATTGTGAAGCCTGGATTACGACTAGATAACAGTACAGGACACCATGATGCCTGGATTCAACCAGATAGTGGTATAAAGCATCGTGAAGCCTGGATTACGACCATATAATGATAAAAGGACTGAATCCTGGAATACGACCAGATAACAGTACAAGACCCTGCGAAGCTTGGATTTCTACCAAATAACATTTTACCTGGACAATTACTATGAAGCCCGGAGTCGACTGGATATTAGTGTTCCCTAAATTCAAGTTGAAGCCCGGATGCGACCGGATAACAATTAAATCCTTCTGAAGCCTGGATTAAGACCAGATAAGAATTGAGAAATTGCAAAGCCTGGATTATGACTGGATAGCGAGTATAATCTCATATCCCTAGTAAGTCAATGTGAAGCCTGGACTACGACCAGATAGCAGTCGATCCTATCACAATGAAGCCTGGATCACGACCAGATAGTAGTTCATTTTCACCTCCTCGACCAAGAGACTATTCCCTAATAGAATAACGGACGACTGAAGCTCCTAAAATTCTATTTCTCCCAAGACAGAGATCAACATTACCCAGCGTAGTCTTCCTCAACAACAGGTATACAAGATCTCGCTAAGGAATCTCTTATGCGATAGACACTCCTTCTGATGGCATCTTTAAGCCCATCTTCCGTCATCAATGTCCAAATGGCATATTTAAGCCCATTCCCAATATCACAAGACAAATACAACTTCCTGCGAGTGCAAATTTCTGGGCACTCTAGTGTCCAATCATCTTCCACCTTCGGATCACGAAAGGAAGGCGAGCCAATCTACACCCTCAAGTTTAAGAAGATTGAACAGGGGCAGCTGTTGTACCCCAAAATTTACCCTCCCATATTTCTTAATACATTTCAAGTGAGGTCCTCAAATTGCTCAAGGAAGTCCAAGGGTTGACCAGATAAGTACTCTCCTAAGGCATTCTACCTTAAATTAGGGTTTCATATTGCATTAAGATACTTAAGTCCAAGGGATCTCAAATGCTCATCATTGTCCTATTATGTTCTCAAGATCATCCATGTCAAGTTTCAAGCCTTGCAGAGGAAGTTTGCTCAGTCAATTGCTCAAAAGCCTGAAAATCGACTTTGCTAGGGCAAAAGTCAACTATACAGTCAAACTTCAAGATTTGTGGTCAACATCCTCATTTTGAAGTATTATTCATCATTTGATAAAGGGTTGATCATGATTCATCAAGGATTGCTCCCAATTCATCAAAACCCAAAAGTTGCTAAATTAGGGTTTTGCAGGAAAAGTCAACTCAACTTTGACCAAGCATAACTTTCTCATACTTTATGACAAATGACCCATACGAAGATCATTTTTAAGAGCATGCAATGCCCTACAATTCATCTTCATCTCCCAAGTTCAAAATATGCGCTCACAAGAAGTTATGAATTTGGACATTATAGGTCATTTTGAAAAGTAAACAAAAACACCTTTTTTGTCAAAGCTTCATACATGAATATGGAAGACTCGATTGATATGGGACCAAAAGGGTTGCTTAGAGGACATCTTGAGATTTCTAAAAAGTCCAAGAACACCTTTAAAGAGTCAAAATTTAGGAAGTTATGCATTGGTGAAGTTGACCTTTTTTTGCAAAATTGTTAAAAGTCAACTATGCCTCAAATTGAAATTTTTGTTAAATGGGCCTAATCTTTTGCACTTGTTTTGAGTTGGTAGCATGGTCCACGAGCCCTAGCTATTCCCATTTGTATTTATCTTATTTTTTTCTATTTATTTTGATTTTTATTGCAATTAAATCAAAACAAATCATGAAAAAAATCCAAATCATTGAAATCTCAAGATCTTGTGCATGTTTCAGGTTCCATATACAACTAGCAAGTGAATCAAATCATGCAAGGCCTATGTGTGCATGAAAAGATTGGCTTTGGACTATTTTTGGAAAGATTTTCAAGTGAATCAAATCAAGATCACAAATCATAATTGGCAAGTGTGATACGGTGGGAGAGAACTGACTGTTTTTGGAATGTTGGTTTACGTTTTACGTTTTTTTTTGCAAAATGTCAGGGTAAGCAAGAGTCGCCACCGAATTTTATTTTATCCAACAAGGAAAGGAAAAAAGCACAGAAAAATTCCTTTTTTGAGATGTTTCTCGGGTTCGGGGGGTAGATTATAGAAAGGGAAGGTGTTAGCACCCTTTTTATCCGTGGTTATCCACGGGCTCTTAGGTACATGCTCATAATGTTTTCAAAATTTTTCTTTCTTTGTGTTTGTGGGTTTCAAAAAGTCTTTGTTTGAAAAGGAGTGTAAGTGTGAAAATTTTGTTTTGTTTTGAAAGAGCAAGTACTTAAGAACCATCTACCTACTCGAAAGAGGAATCGTTCTATGCAATTTTCCTTTAGACAATGCTATCCTACTATTGATGAGTAGGTAGCACCGTCGTTGGAGTTTAAGGGTCAATTCGAATTTAGGGACTTACGGTCACCAAAGCAATGTTATGACGCCTTAGCGGTAACCCTAATTTCTTAGATCATTTGTTTTGAGGCAAAAATATCTGAGACAACCGTTTCAAGGAGACTAGGATCTTTGGACAAGAGGGAGACCTCTAAAACAACCTATACTCAAAGACTGCGTACGAAGGCAACCAAGTGGGGTGTACCCTAAGAGTGTGCATGTGCGAGTGTGTTATTTTTCAATTAATTTTATCTTTGTACATGTTAATGGTGATCTATGTTGATTTTAGGTTTAAAAGTTCAATCTTGTCATGCATACATATTATCAAACATCTAACAATAATATATTTTTGTGGAAAATAAATTGCGGAAATTAAACTAACTATTACAAGGCGTCGGGTATTTACATCGCCAAAAGCAACCCTTTGAAATTTAAATGCGAAAAATAAATAAAGCGATAAAAATAGTCCTAATTATCTATTACATTCTGGGAACAAATACAATATGATATAAAATGGATCGCGTGTGGGAAATTAAATCGAGTGCGAGTAGCGTTTTGACCCTTTGTTATTAAAGAAAAGATTTTTTCGGTTATTTTTTAATTAAGGAACAAATTAAACTAAGTTAATTATTAAATTAATAAATAAATTAATTAATTAATGAAAATAAATATTTTTTGGATTTTTTGTATTATTTAGAGAAAGAAAATAAAATTGATCAATGTTAATAAAACCTAATCATGTCTAATTGATTTTAATTATTTACAAAAAATATATTAAAGTTAATTCTAATTAATGGCCTAAATTAATTAAATTAATAATTGTTAATAATAAAAAAAATTAAAATTTGATTTAAATAAAGAAAATATATTTTTTGGTTTTTAATTTTATGAAGAAAAAGATTTGATTGGTTAGTTAATAATAAAAATAATAACAAAACAATAAAATAAAAAATATAAAATAAAGAGAGATAAGAGGGTTTGGGCCTGAATGGGAGGTCTGAATAGAAAATTCCATGGCCCAATTGTGTTGGCCTTGTTGACTTTGTGAGATTCCCTGTGCGCCCTTTGACTTTGTCCCATGATAGACCATCATCCAGGATCACCAGATCTGGCCTGGGACCATCTGGAAAGTGATTAAGTGAGGGAGTATGGTGTGCTACAACGCTTGATTTGCATGTGATAACCTGTAGAAAAAATACAAAGAGCATTTGGAGGACCTGGGATTCGAACCCAGGTCCTATTGGTATTTGCAACGCTTGCTTCGCCACTAGGCCATCACGCTTCATCTATTAATATATTAAACAATAATGCTAATATGCCAAAACAAAGACTTTTGGTCAGAAATATAAAAAAACGCGCGCGATTTTAATGGTCCACTAGGGAATTTCCACGTCATCGTCCCCTACCTCCAGCCCCTGTAACTTTACCTGCGGATTTAGATCCGCAGCTAAATTCGTAGGTCGATCCCAAAATTAATTCTAGGCCATGAAAACGACCCCCAAGGACATGGTTAGGTTCGTCTCCCTCTCCTGAGTGTAACCATGTCCATCATGAGATCCAATTTCACCTGAAATGCAAATCTCTAAAATCTAACACAAAACCCTAGCCATACGGTTATGGGGTTACAGTCCATATAAATGAAATCAAATATTTCCAAAAGTTCAGAAATCTCATAAGCATCACAAATATGTCCATGATTTTCCAGAATGATGCAAAAATAGAGAGCTATGATTTTGAAAACAGGGCCAAGAAACGTGATACTTACAGTGCGTTTTGATGCGTATGAGAGCTTGCTTTGGATTGAAGAAGGTTGAGTAGACACCCAGCAATCGATTGGTGTTGAGTTTTGCTTCTGTAAACACCTCCAAATAGGATTTTGGTTTCACACTTTTTTGTGAATTTTGCAAGTTTTGTTTTCAATGTTCTTGCAACCTCTAGGTCTCAATTTCGTGCCTTTGCCTTCTATATGTATCATGGGATGTATTAGGTTAACATTTGTGGATTGAATTCTTGCACATCAATGCCATGAGATTTGATTTGATCCACCATTGAAAGCTTGCCTAATTTGCCAAAAATCCAATCTGTTTGCACATGGAATGCTTGATACAAGTTTAATGCTGATCATGATGATGATTAAGTCCTAAAATGGCCAAAAAGATATCAAGCAATCAATATTTGGATTTTATTTGATTTAATTTGATTTAAAATGAAATAATTCAATAAAAAATCAAATAAAATAATAAAATTGATAAATGGACAAAAGGCTGAAGCTAGAACACGTGTGCAATGTGGCAAGTTCAAATCAAGTGGAAAAGAATGGGCCCATTTGACAAAATTTGAAATTTTGGGGATAGTTGACTTTTGGCAATTTTGCAAAAATGCCCAACTTCAACAATGCATAACTTCTTCAATTTTAAACTTTTGGAGGTGTTCTTGGACTTGCTAGAAAGCTTGGGATGTCCTCTAACCACCTTTTGGTATCATATCATTTTGATATTCCATGCTCAATTTATAAGCTTTTGCAAAAAAGGTGTTTTTGTTGACTTTCAAAAATGACCTATAATGTCCAAATTTATAACTTCTTGTGAGTGCATTTTATGATCTTGGGGTATGAATATGGATTGTAGGAAATTTCATACTCTTAAATATGAGCTTTGTATGGGTCATTTTGCATAAATTATGAGAAAGTTATGCTTGGTCAAAGTTGAGTTGACTTTTCCTACACTAATTTAGCAACTTTTGAGTCTTGACGAATTTTGAGCAATCCTTGATGAATTATTATCAACCCTTGATCAAATGATGAAATATCCTTCAAAATGAGAATTTTGACAAAAAATCTTGAAGTTTGACTATTTGTAGGTCATAGTTGACTTTTGCCCTAACATAGTCGATTTTTGGACCCTTTGAGCAATTGACTGACCAAACTTCCTCTGCAAGGCTTGAAATTTGACATGGATGACCTTGAGAACATATTAGGACATTAAGGAGCATTTGAGGTCATTTGGAATCAAGTATCTTGATGCAACACAAAACCCTAATTTGGGGTTGACTGCCTTAGGAGATAGCTTGACAGTCCAACTCTTGAGCAATCTTGAGCCACTTGGAGATTTTTCTTGCAATGTTTGGAGAAATATGAAAGGGAAAATTTTGGGGTACAACAGCAAGGATTGAGATCATATTTGTAAACCTAATCCATCCCTTGGTATATAGTGAACAATTGAAGCCAGAAACAACAAGGTTTAGAGGCGTAAAAAGGCGGAACAAAACTTGGAAAAATCACCAAAAAGTGCTAACTTGATTTCATACTTCTAGGCATTTACAAGGCTCCATAACCATCTCATTCGCTTTTTGGGATTGCAAGGAAGTCGTAGCAATCAGAAACAAGGATCCTCGCGCGCTAGAACTCATTGTAAGTAAGCCACGACCATGGCTTTTTCTTGAAATCGAATCACGTGATTTTGGCACTTATAGCATGAATTACATACATATTCTTGTTCCTTGAAGCATTTGCAAGCTGTTCATAACAATTAATTGCATTTTTTCTAACTCTATAATGATTTTCCATTATTAGGGTTCTTGGTCTCGTTTTAGGGTCTTTGTTTACAGGTGAAATTGGCCCACAAGAAGGGCACCATCATGCTCAGCAGGCCAAGGCGGTTTGATTCATGGCCTTAGACTCCATTTATCATGCCCATGTGAGATTTTGAAACAAGCAAGGGTTGTAGCTACGAACATATGTCTGTAGGTAAAAGTCTATGACTTTTACCAACGGAGAGAGGACAGGGACGACATGCGTGGCTCCATCTCATTCGTCCATTTGAATTCTGGCGCTTTTTTTTGTTTTCCCCCCACTAACTTGCATTATGATATATTATCCATTATTATTATTTTGTATACAATAAAAGCATGCAGCTCAGTTGGCGTGAAGGTGAGTGGAAAAGGCTTTAGGGCCTGGGTTCGAATCCCAGGTCCCCCCATATTTCATATTATTTTGATTTACATAATCAGGCGCGTATGTAGGTACAAAGTCCACCATGGACCATCATCATCCAACCAACCAGGTGTCCAGGAAGCCAGATCTGATGGCCATCATGTGACCCAGTCAAGGCGCTGTATGGAATCCATGGAGGTCAACGTGGATTAATTTCTTTTGGGCCCAGATTTGCTTTTCACACCCTCCAATTTGTTGATTCCTAGGCCCATTCTCTTTTTCTCTATTCTTTATATTTTCTTAATTAATTAATTTAATTTATTTTTACTAACACTAAATTAGTTCTTTTTTTTTTCATAAAAAACCATAAAATCAATTTTCATCCAATTAGATTTAGAATTTATTTTTTATACATAAATTAATTTAATTAGTTTATTTAATTTTAAGGTAACTTTAATTCTTTTTGTAAATAAATTAAAACAAGTTAGAAATTAGGGTTTTGTCTAATTTAAATTCTATTTTCTTTTTCTTAAAAAATAACAAAATATAAAAATAGGCCATGTAAATTATTTTCTTTAAATTAATTTAATTACTAATTAGATTTGTACTTAATTTAAAACATTATTCTTTTTTTTCTTAAAAATAATCAAAAAAACAACAACAACAACAAAAATTTCTTTAATTAGGTTAGACGGGGTCAAAACCCTAATTTCCTTGCGTTCTATATTCGTCGCGCGTTTATTTATTTTTACCATATTGATGTAATTGCTCATGGGATGTAATAGGTTAATTAGAACTTTTTCGTTCATTTATCGTTTTTTTTTACGGGTTGTTTTTGGCTATGTAAATTAATACCCGAAGCCTTGTAATAGTGTAGATTTACTTTCCGCACTTTAAATTCTTGCAAATATTAAACTGTTAGATGTATGATATTAGGGTTGCATGACAAGAATGTATGATTAACTTTAAAACGGTTAGCAAACCCTAAATGTGAAAAGATAATAACTTGAAATTGAATCACTCGCACATGCGCACTCCTAGGGTATACTCTCACTTCGGATGCCTAAGGTAAACGATCATCAAGTATAGGGTATTTTATTGGTCGCTTTTTTGTCTCAAAGATCAAAGTTGCCTCAGAAAGGTTGCCTCGGAAAGGTTTCCTCAAATATGATCTTAAGACATTAGGGTTATTACTAAGACGTCCTAACATTGCTTTAGTGCTCGTACGTCCCCTTCGAATTGACCCTTACAAACTCCAACGACGGTGCTACCTACTCACTAATAGTAGGATAGCGCTGTCTAAAGGAAACAAACATAGAACAATTCTTTTTCGAATAGGTAGATGCTAGTAGGTACTTGCTCAATCCAAACAAAGTTTTTCACACTTACACTCTTTTCAAACAAAGTTTTCAAAAACAACTTCGTAACACTCTTGAAGACAGAAGCAAGGGTTAAATCGAAGTAAAACAAAAACTTTTTTTTCAAATCAAACACACACAAGAAAATTTTGAAAATGGTGAGCAAGTACCTAAGAGCCCGTAGAAAACTACGGATATAAAGGGTGTTAATACCTTCCCTTTATATAATCTACCCCTCGTACTCAAAATCTCGAAAAAGGAATTTTTCTGTGCTTTTTTCCTTTCCAATTGGATAAAATAAAAGTCGGTGGCGACTCTTGCTTATCGTGACATTTTGCGAACCCAAACGCAAAACGCAAACCAACATCTCAAAACAGTCCGGTTCTGGCCACCATATCACAATGTTCATAAGGTGTTAGAGGACCTATAAATCCATTCAAATATTTTTTATGATTTTTATTTCTTTTATTTGAATTTTTATTCATTTAAATGCAAATAAAATCAAACAAAATATGAAACAATGGTATAAAGGCTTGGGCTTTTTGTTTCAATCATCTAAAGGCCCAAGATAACTCATGACAACTCAAGAAAACTCATTTCAACCTTGTCAATTTCGTGGGGACTCAATAAAGGAAGAAACATTTCACATTTGACATGTTTTAAATTTGTTTTCTTGTTTAAACCATGACATGATTACCTTGATTTTATTCCTTATTTGTCAGCCCGAATACAAGCCAGCAACATGTCCAGATTCGTGCAAGGCATCCAAAAGACAAAAATCATGCAAAGAAGGCAAGTTTTCAATATGTTGGAATATTAATTTTATGGGCATGATTACCTTGTCCATTTCCATACTTGTTGGCTCCTATTTCATTCTCTATATAAAGGAAAACAAAGGCAGAAGAATGACCAGAAAAACCATTGCATAACAAAGACTCACCAAATGTGTCCAGGTTCACCCAAGACTCAACATGGCATGAAATCTTCAAATTTGGCAAGTTTTCAAATGGAAATATTTTGTTTTCATCATGGCTTTATGGCTTGGATTCTTTCCCTATTTCCTCCCTAATCTCACCTCCTTTATTTATACAACACATCTGCAAGCATTACAAACGAATATATTTCCCCACAAGCGCTCCCCAAAAATTCAAAAATTTCAACCAAAGTTGCAAAAATTGAAACACATTTTGCAGGCGTCCTCAATTCAAACGAGTGATCATAGTTTCTCCCGAGGTTCCCAGGGCCCCGTTCCAACCATTCTCAAAGCTTGAAATGTCCCAGATCATCAGATCCAAGGTGTAAGACCCCAATTCTACCCCAAGCAATTATGCAAAATAAATCAGAGTTATAAAATTGCAATTATACAAATGAATCGGGACGTCACGGATTCTTCTAACAAATTCATTGCATTCATCGTGGATATATAACACTTTTTAAAAACACCAGATGAACCATCAACATAACATCTTTAATTAAATAAATCAACATCTATGCAGCGGAATTCTTAATAACATTTCTAACAGTTCAGCAACTTCGAAACGTATCATAAGTCATAATCAAATTTAAATTCAACAACTAAAAATCAACAATCAAAACAGCAAGCGTTCATCCCCCCGAGTGTTACATATCAGAGCAATGACATCGATTCGAACTATTGAAGGTATACAGCCTTCACTCTCGATTACCTGCATGTTACCAACATAAGGGCAACATTCAAACAGAAGGGGTGAGATATCTAACAATATAATAAAGCGCATGATAATTAATATATTAAATTAGATCAACAACATCACCACTTCTCATCTCATAATTAACAACAATCTCAACAATAATATTCATTCATCAACATCAAAATACACTTCTTTATGAAATATTATAATGCGACTCAATACTATGCAAATGCATGTGGTACCATTGGAGCAGAACTCCCATCTCAAAATTTTTCTAATTAATAGAGGCATCAACAAGGCATAGCCTTCATCTCAAAATTTACCAATCCAGGCCATCTCAATGAGCATAAGCTCCATATCAAAAATGCAATGTATGCGACACAACCATGAATGTAATGATAATACCCAAGTTAACAACATCTTAAATCATCTCAAAACATCTCAAATTATCATCTCAGAACATCTCAAATTATCATCTCAGAACATCTCAAATTATCAAAATAACTAATCAAACGTCATTTATTTATAAATCATCAAACATCATTTATTTATAAATCATTAAACATCATTTATTTATAAATCATCAAACATCATTTATTTATTAATAAATTCTCATTTATAACTCAGCAATATTTTAATTCCACAGTAAAACAATACTGCCATTCTGCAACTCTAATATCATGACCATCACTATTCCTACTGTTATAGCTCAACAGCAGCTTCTAAGCATCTAACGTCCATATTCTGTACAACATAGCGTAAAGGTCATCCAACTTCTGACCATGCAACCTCTAACCAACGCTATTTCTAAGTACACAACTTCTAATGATGCAACCTCTGGGCGACACAATCTTCTGACTACTATAACTTCTGACCATCACAGTTTCTGACTGACTCAACCTCTGACCAGATACAACCTTTGACCGTTACAGTTTATGGCTAACCCCATCTTCTGACTAGTACAAATCCTGACTAATGCAACTTCTATTCTCCCAAAATAAGCCCACATTAAATAATATTACACTTCTAATATTATTTCACCACATAATATTATATCTCTAATATTATTTCTCCACTTAATAAAATAAATCCAATTAATTATAACACATCTTCATAAATATTCCAAAAATAATTTAATTAAATAATTAATTAAATTATGGGCGTTACAACTCTCCCCCACTTAGAATATTTTCGTCCTCGAAAATTCACCTCAATCAAACAATTCAGGATAGGAGTCTCGCATCCTTCTCTCCAACTCCCAAGTCATGCTTTCACCAGTAGCTCCTAGCCAAAATACTTTAACCAAGGAAATCTCTTTGCCCCTCAGAGTCTTCATTTCACGATCCGCGATCCGTACAGGCATCGTCTCCACCGTAAGATTATCCCGTACTTGCACCTCGTCCAAATGAATCACATGAGATGGATCTTAAATATACTTCTGAAGTTGCGACACGTGAAACACATCATGAAAATTAGAAAGATTAGGCGGTAAGGCCACTCTATAAGAAACATTTCCCACTCTCTCTGAAATCTGATACGGTCCAATAAAACGAGAAGTGAGCTTCTTAGACTTCAAGGCTCGTCCAACACCAGTCACATGTGTAACTCTCAAAAACACATGATCACCAGCTTGGAATTCTAAATCTTTCCTTTGCTTGTCATGATAACTCTTTTGTATACTCTGTGAAGCTTTCATCTTTTCTCGAATCAACTTCACCTTCTCAGTAGTCTCACGAACAAGTTCAGGTCCAAGTACTACACTTTCACCAGATTCATGCCAACATAACAGAGTTCTACATCTTCGACCATAAAACGATTCAAAAGGTGTCATCCCAATACTAGAATGGTAACTGTTATTATACGTGAACTCTATCAACGGAAGATAAGTATCCCACGAACCTCCCTGCTCAAGAACACATGCTCTCAACAAGTCTTCTAAAGATTGAATAGTCTGTTCAGTCTGACCATCTTTCTGAGGATGATACGCTGAAATCAACCTCAACTTAGAACCCAACACTTCTTGCAAACTCTTCCAAAAATCAGAAGTAAATCTTGGATCTCTATCTGACACAATGCACAAAGGAACACCATGCAGCTTCACAATCACACTAGTATAAATCTCAGCCAACTTCGACATTGGAAAACTGATGTTAATAGGAATAAAATGAGCTGACTTCATAAGCCTATCAACAATCACCCAAATCGAATCATGTCCTCTTAAAGCACTAGGCAACCCCGTCACAAAGTCCATTGAAATTCTATCCCATTTCCATTCTGGAACTTCCAACAGTTGCATCAACCCTGCAGGCTTCTGATGTTCAACTTTCGACTTCTGACAAGTCAAACATGCATACACAAACCGAGCCACATCACTCTTCATCCCAGGCCACCAAAACAAAGCTTTCAAATCTTGATACATATTTGTAGCTCCTGGATGAATACTCAACTTACTTCTATGACTCTCTTCAAGTATCACTTTCTTTATCTCAACATCATCAGGAATACAAATTTGGTTATGAAATCTCAACACACCTTGCGCATCTAGCTTAAAATCATTATCCTCAGATTGATCAATCCCAACCATCAAATCAACCAGTTTCATATCCAACTTCTGAGCTTCTTTGATATTGTCTAAAAATTCATTATTAATCTTCAACATACCCAACATAACACTATGCGAAGTAACCTTGCAAACTAAGCTCATATCTCTTATCTTCTCAATCAATTCTAACTCTTTAATCATCATTGCTGACATATGTAAAGTCTTTCGACTCAACGCATCAGCTACCACATTTGCCTTTCCTGGATGATAATTCAAACCGAAATCACAATCCTTTAACAATTCTAACCATATTCGTTTCCTCATATTCAACTCCTTCTGATCAAACAAATACTTCAAGCTCTTATGGTCACAAAACACTTCAAATCTAGAACCATAAAGATAATGTATCCAAATCTTTAATGCAAAAACAACTGCAGCAAGCTCTAAATCATGCGTATGGTAGTTCTTCTCATGAGTCCTCAACTGCCTCGATGCATAAGCAACTACCTTACCATTCTGCATAAGCACACCCCCTAAACCCATCTTAGAAGCATCACAATAAACCATAAAAGGCTCTCCTGGATTAGGTAACATCAAAATCGGAGCCGACATCAACCTCTTCTTCAATTCCGTAAAACTTTCTTCGCACTGATCATCCCAAACAAAAGCTCTACCTTTACAAGTCAACTTAGTCAACGGAAGTGACAACTTAGAAAACCCTTCAATAAACCTTCTATAATAACCAGCTAATCCCAAGAAGCTTCTAATTTCAGTAGCCGACTTTGGAGTTTCCCATTGCAACACAGCATCAACCTTCGATGGATCCACAGTAATGCCACTATCTGAAATCACATGACCAAGAAAACTAACCTCTTTCAGCCAAAATTCACACTTGGACAGCTTTGCATACAACTTCTTCTCTTTCAAAATCTGCAATACTACTCTTAAATGTTCAGCATGCTCTTCTTCCGACTTAGAGTAAATCAAAATATCATCAATGAACACCACTACGAACCGATCCAAATAAGTATGAAAGATACGATTCATATATTCCATGAATACTCCCGACACATTAGTAACACCAAAAGGCATCACTGAATACTCGTAATGTCCATAACGCATTCTGAAACCCGTCTTCTGAATATCTTTATCCTTCACTTTAATCTGATGGTAACCCGACCTCAAATCAATCTTACTAAACACACGGGCATCCACCAATTGGTCCATCAAGTCATCTATTCTTGGAAGCGGATACTTATTCTTAATCGTCACTTTATTCACCTGTCTATAATCAACACAAAGCCTCATACTTCCATCTTTCTTCTTCACTAATAACACTGGAGCTCCCCACGGTGATACACTTGGTCTTACAAACCTCTTCTCGAGTAACTCTTCCAATTGCTTCTTCAACTCTGACAACTCAGACGCAGACATCCTGTATGGTGCCATAGACACAGGTCTGGTACCAGGTACAAGATCAATTGCAAATTCAACTTCCCTCTCTGGAGGTACATCAGGAATCTCATCAGGGAAAACTTCAGGAAATTCACACACCACCTGCAATTCCTCAATTATAGCTTGAGTATCTACAGATAGCGACACCATCAACGAAAACATCTGTGCTTCCTCTTGCATCAACTTTCTCAATTGTCTAGCAGACAACAAACCATCTTCCTCTTCTTCAGGAGTAGAAAACTTCACAGACTTGTCATAATAGTTAATATGAACATAGTTATGCTCTAACCAGTTCATACCCAGAATTACATCCAAACCTCTTAACGGCAAATAAACCAAATCAATAACAAAGTCTCTATCGAAGATCGATAAGGGACACTTAGCATACACAAAAGAAGTAGTCACCGACCCCTTGGATGGAGTATCGACGACCATTTCTCCATTCAAAGAAGACAACACAAGACCCATTCTTTCAACACAATCAACAGCAATAAAACAATGTGTAGCACCAGTATCAATAATAGTGATTAAAGGAGTAATATTAATGAAACATGTACCTCTAATAAGTCCGTCCTCAGCAGCTGTCTGATCCCCAACCAAAGAAAACACTTTACCACTTGACTGAGCCCTCTTCGGTTTCGGACATTGGCTACCAATGTGCCCTTCTTATTTACAGTTGAAACAAACCACACTCTTGTTCTCACACTCAGATACAACATGTCCGTTCTTACCACAACGGAAACACCTCTTCACTTTAACAGTGCACATGTTACTCTTGTGTCCAGGTTTCCCACACTTAAAACAAATCACACCAGCAGGAGCATCTCCCCCACTAGTCCTCTGTCCATGAACAACTCTCTCTCTACCCTTACCAGCTGGGGCATCATAAGGTTTACCACGATTCTGCAGGTGCCTACCCCTCTTCTCACAAATAATCTTGTAATGAGCATTATTATCTTCCTCATACATCCTACAGCTATCAACCAAATAAGCAAAGACACGAGTTTTCTGATATCCAACTACTTTCTTAATCTCCGTCCGCAACCCATTCTCAAACTTAATACACTTCGAAAACTCAGCATTTTCCTCAGAGTAATGCGGATAGAACTTAGCCAACTCAGCAAACTTGACAGCATACTCAACAACTGACAGACTTCCTTACTTCAGCTCAAGGAGCTCAATCTCCTTCTTACCACGAACATCTTCAGGAAAATACTTTCTCAAAAACTCCCTACGGAACACAACCCATGTGACATTCTCACCTGCAGCTTCTAACTTCTGGCAAGTCTCTAGCCACCAGTCATCAGCCTCGACTGCTAGCATATGAGTCCCATAACGAACCTTCTGCACTTGAGTGCAGTTCATCACACAAAAGATTCTCTCAATCTCTTTAAACCACTCCAATGCTCCGTCAGGATCATACTTTCCCTTGAACGTAGGTGGATTCTCTCTCTGGAAATTCGCCAAGCTACGATATCCAGCATTCCCGTCAACATTCGGCTGATTTTCTATCGCATGAGCCATTGCTTCTAAACAGCAGCAAGAGCAGCATCATTCCTTCCAGCCATCTCAGCTTCTCACTACAACATAAACAACGATTAGAACATCGAAATAACAATACTCGATTGTTAGACAACTACGACTCGATGACAAGGTCGGACCAACCTTTTGCTCTGATACCAACTTAGTAACACCCCAATTCTACCCCAAGCAATTATGCAATATAAATCAGAGTTATAAAATTGCAATCATACAGATGAATCGGGACGTCACAAATTCTTCTAACAAATTCATTGCATTCATCGTGGATATATAACACTTTTTCAAAACACCGGATGAACCATCAACATAACATCTTTAATTAAATAAATCAACATCTACGCAGTAGAATTCTTAATAACATTTCTAACAGTTCAGCAACTTTGAAATGTCTCATAAGTCATAATCAAATTGAAAGTCAACAACTAAAAATCAACAATAAAAACAGCAAGCATTCATCCCCTCGAGTGTTACATATCATAGCAATGACACCGACTCGAACTATTGAAGGTATACAGCCTTCACTCTCGATTACCTGCACGTTACCAACATAAGGGCAACATTCAAACAGAAGGGGTGAGATATCTAACAATATAATAAAGCGCATGATAATTAATATATTAAATTAGATAAACAACATCACCACTTCTCATCTCATAATCAACAACAATCTCAACAATAATATTCATTCATCAACATCAAAATACACTTCTTTATGAAATCTTATAATGCGACTCAATACTATGCAAATGCATGTGGTACCATTGGAGCAGAACTCCCATCTCAAAAATTTGCCAATTAATAGAGGCATCAACAAGGCATAGCCTTCATCTCAAAATTTGCCAATCCAGGCCATCTCAACGAGCATAAGCTCCATCTCAAAAATGCAATGTATGCGACACATCCATGAATGTAATGATAACACCCAAGTTAACAACATCTCAAATCATCTCAGAACATCTCAAATTATCATCTCAGAACATCTCAAATTATTAAAATAACTAATCAAACGTTATTTATTTATAAATCATCAAACATCATTTATTTATAAATCATCAAACATCATTTATTTATTAATAAATTCTCATTTATAACTCAACAATATTTTAATTCCACAGTAAAACAATACTTCCATTCTGCAACTCTAATATCATGACCATCACTATTCCTACTGTTATAGCTCAACAGCAGCTTCTAAGCATCTAACGTCCACATTCTGTACAACACAGCGTAAAGGTCATCCAACTTCTGACCATGCAACCTCTAACCAACGCTATTTCTAAGTACACAACTTCTAATGACGCAACCTCTGGGCGACACAATCTTCTGACTACTATAACTTCTGACCATCACAGTTTCTGACTGACTCAACCTCTGACAAGATACAACCTTTGACCGTCATAGTTTCTGGCTAACCCCATCTTCTGACTAGTACAAATCCTGACTAATGCAACTTCTGTCTAGTTACAGCTTCTGATCAGCCACATCTTCTGGCTAGTACAACTTCTGACCCTTCAACCTTTGATCATGACATCTTCTGACCACTCATCCTCTAATCAGATACAACTTCTGATCATCTCATCTTCTGACTAATGCTATCTTCTGACTCATGCAACTTATAATATTAGAATTTCTACCTTTTACTAGGCCACGCAACTTCTAACAGCATCCTGTTAACTTCAAAACTGCTACTTTTCCTTAACGTTATATTTTTAATTCCTTTTCCAATTATCAACCTAATTAGGAACAATACCTAAAGCCATCCCTAATTGATTCATTGTTCTAGGCAGCAACTTCTGGTATCCCTCACGTACAGTTTTGTGTTTTCTGTACTGAAATATTCAATGCTTCTTCTTCCCTGTTAACCTTACAAATTCATACATAAAGTCTTAAACCTACTCTACTCGTGACAATCTATCACCCATAAATTACCTTATAATTCTACAGCAATTAAAAACATCAAGGCATCATTATTCATCCAAACATTCATCGATTCTCATCACACAACAATCATACATTCTCAATTCACAAATAAAACAACAATCACCTCTAACCCCACATACCAATCATCATAAGTCCAATTATAGGGTTATAACCCCACCCTTACCTTGGATTGAAGGTCACTCTACAATTTCCGGTTGGATTCACGTTTCTTGTTGTTTCCTCCTTCTCACGCAGCTTGCACGTTCTTCTCAATCCTTATTTTCTTTCTACTGCTTCTTACTTCTATTCAAACAATAAATAAGAAAATAACCCTATTATTCTATTATCTCCTTATTGGGCTTAAAACCAACACCCCCTTATTACTTCTATTCTCCCAAAATAAGCCCACATTAAATAATATTACACTACTAATATTATTTCACCACATAATATTATATCTCTAATATTATTTCTCTACTTAATAAAATAAATCCAATTAATTATAACGCATCTTCATAAATATTCCAAAAATAATTTAATTAAATAATTAATTAAATTACGGGCGTTACACAAGGCATCACTGTTTTGGTATAATCTCAAATTCAAATCTTTATTTTTACGAATTATTGAATGTTTTAACATGTGTGTATAAGTTTTTGGGCATCCTTAGAACAGGTTAAGAGCATTACATGGAATGCATGACGTCTAGATCGTGAGATGCCATGTTCAAACTGTGCTAGGGTTTTTGATTCGTAACTCAAGATATAGGAGCTTTCTGGCAAATCTTAGGCCAAATTCGTGATCAGGGCGAAATTTTAAGCAAGACAGTGTCTTTGTTTTGTCTTAAAACTAGCAAATTTGCAGGATCCATGTTTTGATGCACCGGAGAAGACGGCCGGAGTTTGACTCTAATGTATGTTACGTGTTAAAAAAGCGTGCCCTGATTGGTCCATTTGAAAGTAGGGGGCCCATCAGCGCGCGTTTTATTTTTAAAATATTGATTTGTTTCATTTTCTAATATAATATTATCATTTCATTCATAATAACGAATGATAAGCTAGCTCAGATGGTAAAGGAACGCGTGCGTTAGAGAGAGGACCTGGGTTTTAGTCCCAGTTCATGCATTTTCATTTTTCTAACATATTATCTACATATCTGATGCTTCAAGCCCAAACGTGTGCATCATAAACCATCAATCTTAGCCATCAGATCACCACTTGATTCAGATCCAACGCCTCCAACGCGCAGACCACCATGCACTATCCAGAGTATTCCTCACTGGATCTGCTGGAAACCTGAGCTTCAATAATTTGGGCCTAGCGTGTTTTTTTGAACTTGCACCCCCAGTTTTTGTTTTACTACTCAAGCCCATTCATGTTTTTATTTTATCTTTTATTTCTTTTCTTAATTTTTTTAAACTTGTTTAACCAGCAAAAATATTAAAGTCACAAAAATATAGTTTTAGGTATTTTTATTAATTAAATTAATTTCCTAAATTAATTAATCAAGTATTTTAACCTTCTTTCTTAATTAAAATTAATTAGACCTAGTTTTTAGTTCATTTTTATTTCTTCTTTCCATAATAAAAATACAAAAAAAAATAGAATTAATTCCCTTTTATTAGTTTCTATTTTCTTCAATTATTTCTATTTTCTTTTACGTTTAGATTTAGGTTAATTAATCTTAATTTAATTTAAACATTTTCTTAAGTAAAATAAAAAATAAACAAAAATATCTTTTTCTTATACCTTAGGATTTTTTAGACATACTTTCAATTTGTGCGCGTTATTACCTTTCTCATTTTATTTTCATATTTTCTGTAACTCCCTAGTGGGATGTAATAGAATTAATTAGGACTATTTACTTCTTTGCTTTTTTTTATTTTCCCCCCAAGTTTTTGACATGTAATTAATCCCCCCTCCCCGAAGCCTTGTAATATCTAGGTTTTATCTTTCCGCATTTTAAATTTCTGCAAACTATTAACTGTCTAGATGCGTGACTAATAGGATTGTATGGAAAGAATAAAATAAAACGCTAGCAAACCTAATGCACAGACAAAAATAACTGAATACAACACAATTGCACATATACACTTCTAGGGTATCCCACTTTGGCTGCCTTCAGAAAAACAATCATAACTCTCGAAACATGAGAGATTTTAGTGACTACCCTCCGCTTTAAAGATCATAAGTCCCTCGATGACCCTCTCGATGTTACCTCGATATGATATTAAAAATCTTAGGGTAGTTATTAAAGTTTCTTTCCCAGTTGCTTTTGTGACTGTATAAACGTCCATTTGATTGTCCGTCAAACATCCAACGACTAGGGCTACCTACTCACTAATAGTAGGATATCACTGTCTAAAGGAAAAGAGGAAAAGAACAACCTTTCAAGTAAAATAGACAGCTGTTAGATGCTTTCTGAAACAATGTTTACACTTACACAAAAATTCTTTCAAAAAAAATTTCAAACACTTTTTATATGTTCTCTACCATTCCGAGAAACATTACAAAGTCGCCGCACTAAGGCGCTTTCAAAATACTTTTCAAAACACACAAAGCAAAAGGTATTTCAAAATGAGCTAAGCATCTAAAAGTCCATAGATATATACGGATGGAAAGGGTACTAACACCTTCCCTTTCTATAATCTACCCCCCTTACTCAAACAAATCTCGAAAGGTATTTTTCTGTTCTTTTCACACTGTCCTTTGTTGGATAAAAGAAAAGTCAGTGGTGGCTCTTGCTTACCGCAACATTTGACAATACAAATGCAAAACCAGTATAACACTCGGTTCTACCACCGTATCACACCTCCTAACAATGAAACTCAAGGTTATTATATCAAAGGTTTCAAATTAAATATACTTTGGCTTGCAAACCTAGGTTTGGGACACAAATGATCATTTCTCGAATCAGGACAAAATTTAGCGTTATGTTAAGAAATCATAAGTGGACTTATATAGAAGTTGCACCTATTTTGAGGCCGGTCAATAGCAATCTATGTGTCATATATTTGAAGAGATGATATGTAGATCATCCTCTAACAACATATAAAACAATGAGAAAGGGATAAGATGAAGAGGGAGGGGAAATATTTTAATCAAAAAATTAATCAAACTATCATTAAAATCATCCATCCATTATGGTGGAGTTAACCTCAACACCCAAGATCCAATGATGTTAATGATGTTTATGATCAACCATCAAATATTTAGAATATATATAAAAAATGCATTTAATGAATAAAATAAAAAGGAAAAAATATTTTTTAAATGTTTTTAAAATGAAAATAAAAAATAAAATAGAACACTATATTCACAGTATCAAAGAAAAATTTAAAGAGACCATAGAAAAATCAGAAATGATCTCCAATATTTTTATAAAAATTTTGATAATTTTTTAAAACCGAAAAACATTGTTAAATTGATTAAAATCATTCAAATAAATGGAAAAAAAGATCAAAAATAGTATAAGTCAAAATAAAATTCTAGAAAAATTTCAGGAAGTCAGAAATAAGGAAAATGATTTTTATAGGAAAATTTAGAATTTAAAAATATCAAAAAGTATTTTTAAATAATTAAAAAACAAGTCAAAATAAAGGAAAAATCATAAAAAATATCAAATATGAAAATAAAATCATGAAAAAATAAAAATCAGAAAGAGAATATTTGAAAATATTTTTGTGAATTGTTTCATAATTTTTGAGTCAGAAATGAATTTTCTATGATTTTTTAAAGTTCAACACAATTAAAACAAAAAATCAGAAATAAAATAACAAACCAAAAAATGTGGACCATCTGATCATTGTTAAAACGCGTTAGCAAACAGATCCAATGGATCTGGTGCGCTCTGTATGTCATGGACATTATTGGACATCACACCTAATCATTTTTTTATTAAAAAAAGTTACTTAAAATGTGGCACGTTGGATGGAGTCGAACTCACTAAAGTAATCAGATCCGAGGGCTCACAGTACACGCGCATGGTATATGAAACACCAAATTTGTTACAAAAAAATAATGTGGCTAAACGTCATTGGTTGAAGACGGACATGCCATCGTCTTCAACCTCCAGCCAACCTCAAATCGATTTCCACAAACTGTAAAATTAGCAAACCAGTCTGGTAGCATTAGATTCGTCTCTTAAAGACGATTCTAATGGTACCATCGCGCCAAATTTATATAAACTGGGTAAGGCTTAAATTGAGAAAATGCATAAATAATGGCGAGCATAAAATTCTGGAATATCTCACTCATATCTCAATGAAATTACAAATTGTATAAAGCATGAGAATCAGAAGGATGAAGAGAGTAGATTAGTCTTTTAATTGGATCGATTTGACCAAGAAATCTACCTGAACGAAGTAGTAAAAGATTGCTCTGAATCTGGACTTATGTAGATTAATATAGGTCACATTTCTTGAAGGTAAGAGTATGGTTAGCTTCAGAGAAGTTCAATGAAGCTAACTGAATAGAGCTTTTGGTGTTTTAAAGTGAGAAAGCAAGAAATCAGAAATTTAAATTTAGAGTTTGTGTGGGATCTGAACAGGGGTCAATTGGCTATCAAAAGCTTATGAAAATAAGTGGAATATGCATCTTATTTATAGGAGAGGATGAGGCAATGCTTAAGTGTGCGAATGAAGGTGTAATTGAGGGAATTTGTGTGAACCTGAAGCATGAGAAATATGTGACTTTTTAGCATCAAAACTCAGCCAAATCCTGCATTTTATGATGCTAAATGCTTTTTGAATGTTTCTAAACATGATTAGAAGCAAAATTGCATGAAAACTTTGTGTTTAGAGGGCACAATATGGATTTCAAATTCTGACTTTTTGGAGAAATCTTCAGTGTCAAGGTACCTACTTTAAACCCATGGTGTTCATAACTCAAGGGGTCTTAAGGAATGATTCTTGAAGCATTTGAAAGATAAGCTCACAATCTTTGCAATTTGATAATAATGAGATCAATTGGATGCTTGAGCTAAAAGTTGTGATGAGTCAAAGTTGAGAAATAGATGCTGACTTTTTGTACTTACAAAAATTCTACGTATTTCATCAAAAATGACCTATAATGTTTTGAGTTCAAATAAGGTATTCCTCCAAAACTGAGCTTTAATCATTGATGCTATCTTGAAGTAGACTTCCCAAAGAGAATTGTGCAACTTGAATCACCCAAAAATACCAAGTATTGAAAAAGTTATGGCCTTGTAAAATTTGTGAAAATCCATGAGGTGACCTATAATCTTTTGAGTCATTAGGGCATCTTCCACTCATTTTCAAGCTTTGCACATAAAAGAATAGTTGAAGTTCACATCCTTACGATAATTGTGGAAAAAGAATGGGCCTAAGGAGATAAACATTTACCAAGTTATGATCTTTTGAAGTCTCATAAGGGAATTTGATGGCCTATCTAGAGGACTTGTAATCTTTCTCAATCATTAAGAATCTTTCACACCAAATTTTCATGAAACTTTTGAAGTGATTGGTTGATAACTCTTTAAAGAGAAGCATGTATTTGGAATTACTCAAAAATCTCAAAATATGAGCAAGATATAGCCCTTAGAAGTCCAAAATCCTAGCTCCTAAAGCACCAAAATGACTTGGAAACCCTTTTCAATTTTGACAAAGTTTCTTGCACAATAACTTTTACCATGTGGATAGAAGTTGTTGTGGATGATAATAAGAAACAATAGCATCAATAATCACCTCCAAATATTAAGATTTGAGAGAGTTATGCACTTTTGATTAAGAAATCAAGAACTTGTCCAATTAGGCCAAATTTCTTCAATCAACTCTTGCATCTTTTGACTTTCTTTGACAAATTGAAGCATGATGAATCATAATAGACCTTGTCATGATATTAATTTAAATAATATTCAATAATGAAGCTAATGAAGCTCTGTTGAAGAAGGCATGAAAATAAACTCATGAACCTATGAATCAACATGATGAAATATGTTGTGCCCTCACCTATAATATCATCAAATCGAGCAAACATTCATTGTATTTATTAGTTAAAACATAATCAATACAAAACATATATGAATCAAGGTTCTTGGTGATTCCTCATGAGAAAACCTAGAGATAGGGGGACGAATCAAACCCAATTGTGATCTTGATAAGATTGAGTTGATATGAGATGATAGAGGAATCTTAGGGGAAAAAATTGGGGTACAACAGGATAGAGGATCGAAAGTTTAAGCAGCTTTGAAGTAAAGATATTGCCTTAGTGAAGGTAGATTAGTAAGGACCAGCCATCAGAAATGTGACTTGGGAGCTCGAGAGTCATATGAGGGAGTCATATCCTGATCTATTCATTTAAGGTAATTTTCGAGGGCAAAAATCCTTTTTAGTGGGGGAGAGTTGCAACACCCGATTTTATCAATTAGTTATATTTTTTATTAATTCGTATTTGTTTGATTTAGTGAATAAATTATTTAATTTAAATTATTTGATGTATATTATATTTGACGGGTTAGTCGGGGTGAGATCCACGAACCACTGAGTTATCATTGAGAAATTATGTCAGTTAGTGAAGGAATTATTTAATTAGTGAGAATTGTAGAGAGATAGTGAAATAATGGTAATCTGGCCTATTATGTGAGAATGTGAAGAGTAAGTGGGAGTGTGATAGTGAGCTTATTAGTTTGGTTGTTCTGGGGGTGTGATAGTGATACTAAAAATTGTTGAGCTTATTATGAAGAAAGAGCGATACAAAAAGAAAGAGTGTGAAACAAACTAAAAATTGATAATTCCATGTTTGGCAGAAAATAATGTGTGAGTTAGTGTGAAAATCTACGGCGCACAATTGTTCCCTGTGCTTTATCATTCATTCTTTCATAACAGAGGGTATTATCCAAATCCCACATAGGTATGGTGTATATTTAATCTCAATTCCAATGGATAAGTTCATATTTTAAAGTAGCAAGTACAGGGACTTCATGTTGTATGACCTATATAATATTATGTCTTATGATTTTGAGTTACCGAATGTATACACATTTTGTTCATAAACACTCTAATCCATTCCATTTATTTTGTTTATAAACACAAAAAGTTAGGGATGTCTAAATTTAGAAATAACATTGATATTGACAAGTATGAAGTAAAATTTGAGATTATCAACAGTTGAAGTCATTCCATTTTAAAAAGCTTAACATGGAACTATCAATTCTTTTTCTTACATTTGTTCTTTGCCAAACTTTATAAAAAATTATTCTAAACAAAAAGTGAAAAATCTAACCGAAATGTAAAAAAAAGCATATTAATTTATTTTAAAAAATGAAGAAATAAATAAATAAAAAATAATGGGGCAAGCCCTCCGCCCGCCAACCCGTCACCTTGGTGGGGTGGGATAGATTTTTAAGCCCAATTTCACTTGGCAAGCTTGTCCGGCCCGCCCATTTTTTGGCGGGTTTAAGATGGGATGGAGCGGGCGGCCCATTTTACCACCCCTAAATTGAACACAATCAAAATTATTATATCACATATTCATCATAGTAAGACAAAGTATCCCAAACAACAATAACAAGAATCCCAATACTCAAGCATCAAAACAAGCATCACACAAGCTAGAATTACCCAAATCCCACATGCAACCCTTAATTTTGGTCCATCCTAAGATCAAACCTAAAAACCCCTATCTAACAGTAACCTATCAGATTGAGAAAAAATTCCCCTCAAGGAAATTAGACCGAAGTTGGTGTTCAAACAAAACCCCACTACCCCAAACACTAAAATACCTCATTGTAAAATAATCTCCCCCCACGTATCTTTTGTTTGCAAAAAATCTCCGTAGAGCTCTTAACAAAGGAAACAACTCTTCCTTGCGCTAGTTATTGCAAATCTTTTGTTAAACTTTAGAGTTATATGTTTTTTTCATAACAAGTAACTTATGTTTTTCTCTTCCTCTCTCCGATCCTTCCTTTTCTCTCCTTTCTCACGTATCTCTCTTCCTTCCCCGAAAATAAGATTTTTATTTTTTTATTTCTTCACTAACCTTGTCCCTTCAACTCTCTTCCTCCATTATTTCTACTTTATTTCTAATTTATTAACATAAATTCAATTAATCATATAAATTTAAATTAATTATGTTATTAATAATAACAATAATATTAATCTTAATAATAGTAATAACAATATTGTAAAGAGACACTTAAAAAATATCATGAAAGGGTTTTTATTCTCTCCAAGAAAGTTCTTGCTAGTTCTTGATTCATCCTCTCCTCTTTTGTTTCTTTCTCTTTATTTCAACCTCCCTCCTATAGTTTTTTTTCGCTCACCCTTGTCCAGTTCGGTGTGCTCCCTTTCATAGGTGCAATTTCTAGGTTCTTGTTTCCCCTTGGATGATCGTGATCTTTTTATTTTTGGCGCTATATGTGTATTGCTCTTGTTGCCCGCTTCTCCTCTTGCTTCCCGTCTTTTGATCAATTTCTCTGACTGTTTTTCTTAGCTCCATCTAGAGTTTACCTCCATCTCTTTTCTCAACTACCTATTTCATTTTCTGGTGAAGTCCCAACTTCGCTACCTCTTCAATGGATCCTATCTGTCATACATCAAACACAACAGAAAACAATAGATCCAAATTTGTTCTTGTTGATACCAAGTTAGTTTCTCAAGGAAAACATATAAACCACTTTCAAGAAAGGGGGAAGAACACAATAAACCAAAATTTCATCCCTAAGATTACCATTCCTCAATAGGACACAATAACCTTCTCGAGTCCCATGGCGGAAGGCTCTCAACACACAACAACGAAAAACCCCTAGCTTTATGTTGTACGGAGAAGTACAAGAACCATGCTCAAATTATATAATCAATATCATGGGGAAAATAATAACGAAAAAACCTATCCATATAAGATCTATGCAACTAGCCCTAGCCAATATTTTGTGCAATCCTAAAAATCTAACAATTAAATAAATCAATATTGGACTATTTTAGATCATGATGGATAACTCAAATAATCATAGGTGTATACTCAAAGGAAGTTCATGGATATTATGTAATTCATGACTTATTTACTATAATGGGACGGGTGCAAGTCAGTCACAAATATAGAATTCTCTAAAGCTCTAATTTGGCTTCAAATATGGGGTTTACCTATCAATGGCAAAACCAACTAGATGGGAAGGAAATTTGGAGAACTAATGGGGTATGTTATGCAAACAGGGATTTATAAAATGCAAGATAAAACTATTATAGTCAAGGATAGAGTCTACCTAATGTATATAGGAAGCAAAAATAATGGAGTTAACTAGGTTGGTTTTTGATATGAGAGGCTTCCAATGTTCTGCTTTTATTGCATCCTCATGGGACACATCAATGAACATTGTACTAAGGAAATCCAACCAAATCCTGGGATAATTGATGTTAACCCATTGGCTCCTTGGATGCGTTCCACTCAAACGGGCAGAAAATAAATTCCCCAAACAAAGAAAAAATGTAGTACAAATTCTATGCATAAACCTAACATCATCCAACACAACCCTATACCATAAGATATGCTCATGCAACTGCGAAGAATGAATCTTCAAGATGAAAAGGAGAAGGAAGAAGAAAAAAATTTAGAATATACTATAACACAAAGCAAAAAAAAGGAGAATGATTATTACGGAAGAAGAATGTTCACACCACCAAAAACAACATGATTATCCTCCTAGAGAAAGAGGCAAGGAAGGAAGAAAATCCTAGCTTGGAATGTGAGAGGGTTGTGAAACCCCAAAACAATCAGATCTAGGAGTCACATGATAAGTTCTTGCTTGCCTAATATTGTTTTTCTCTCTGAAATAAAAAATTTGATTGAGATAAAACTATTCAAAAACTTAGTAAAGTTTATCTCTTAACCAATAGCTATAGTATTGGTTGTAATAGTAACGGGAAAGGAAAACTCGAGGGGGGGGGGGGGGGGGGGGGGATAGAACTACAAATTATTGATTCTAATAAAAATATGATTGATTTTTATGTGTCCACTGCTACAAAAAGTGATTTTAATCTCGGATGCAAAATACATTTTACCTCGGCTACAGAAGCAAGGCAACAAATCTCGTCATAAAAAATAACGACTTATCACCTCGAGTTTTATAACACTGAGTGATAAATTTATTAGCGCATGTGTTCGAATTCCATCATCTGCATTTTTATTATTTACAATACTAGCATCCATATATCTCGGTTTATCAATAAAATTGAGGGATAATTAATTTTAAAAGAAATTAAAATTCGTTATATTGTTTACACAAAAAACTAATAAAATAATTTGTTTACAAACAATATTGTTTACCCAAAATATTACATTATTTACACAGAAAAAATTAATTTCTCCAAGATATAGATTTTATATCTTACAAATCATATAATTTTGGAGTAGATTAAATGATGGGTGTAAAATATTCTCTATGATTTTTGGTTGCATTTGTTTCTGAAATGAAAAAAAGGGTTAGACAGAAAAAGGGTTAGATAAATAAATGATTTTCTGCTCAAATATATATTTTAGAACACAAACCTTAAATCTAAATAATTTTCTGTCATTGCAATCCATCATACAGAACTCTTCATAGCAAAGACTCTTGCAATCCTTAAAGTGGATGATAGTTTCAAGCGTTTCATGATGTTTCATTATCAATTTTTGATATTCAGAATGCATTTATAATTAAAGTTATTTATGTTTAACGCGGATCACTAATGATAATGTCTTGAGTGTTGATAGTCATAAAATAGACGATAATAATTTGCCCATAAAAAATAACAATATTATTTTTTTTTTCTTAAATAATCAATAATAAAAGTAATACTAAATATTGTATCATCTAGTGTACATAAGCATGTTTGGGTGAATAATTCATGTATTAATAGTAAATGAATATATAGAAATAGATAGACAAACATGTGGTGAAGACATTGTAAGAAGACTTGAACTAGTCTAATCTCATGGATTATTGTAGAATGTATCTTAAAAGAGAATTTGAACCTCCAATGTCAATTTTAAGCTTGAGTTAGACCTTTGATCTACCACCCTATAACACAAATCACATCATTAGTTGTTGTTAACTATGTGATTGAGTACCTAACATGTGATGTTAAACATATATTAGCCAAGTTGTTCAGACTAATTGTCATTTAAATTAATCAACTAACTAATTTTATCCAATTTTAATTAAAATAAGCTCGTATTTATTTGACGTAATTCATTTGAATTTTCCCTTTTCTTTATAATTAACTAATATAATTTCCAACCATATCATGTTAGTTAATTAAGAGTTAGATTTTGATAATACCAAAGGTCGTTATCAGCTTTTTCGTCCTTTTCTGGTAGTATATGCTCGTGGATTCAGATAGACGAATTAAAAGATAATTGCACTATAAATTTCTTTTCTTCATTTTTGTTTTTTGAGGATATAGTTTAGTTTTTAATAGTCCAGGGAGCTAGGGTAATTTTGTTACAAATAGAGAATGTCAATGTTTTTTGAAAAGTCTAATTAATTTAAAATATTGAGATTATGTCATCTAATAAAAAGTTGCTTTTAGACTTAATTAGCAGGCCGATTATAAATATAATGATAATATTTTGTTTGGTTGATATATATATATATATATATATATATATATATATATATATATATATATATATATATATATATATATATATATATATATATATATATATATATATAACGTTCGAGTCAAGTGAAGTGTAACGAAGTTAGTCAAACTAAAAGTGTTAAGGGTGATTTATTTATTTTATCGTATGAAATATATTCATATAGATATTAAGAACACAACCTTAAACAAATTTTATGAACTTATACTCAAATTTAAGATGAAAAACACAAGAAAGATGAGTTGAATGAGGTTACTTCCGGTCCACCCACTAGAATAATTTTGCCTTATAAAAAAGATCTTAATCCAATAATCAATGTCTTCTCAAGGAAAAACAACTCAACGACAAAATGTCAATGACATCTCGAGTATTCTGACTAACCTTACTCACTCAAAGAATTATAACTCAAAGACAAACTGTCAATAACATCTCGAGTATTCTGACTAACCCCGGTCAATCAAGGAATTTTAACCAACTGATTAAATACAAGGCGTGTGTATACATTATTGCTTCTACAAAAGCAGATTACACATATTTAAGCTTTAAAAGACAACACTTCAAATATCTTAAATTCAAAGCACTAAGTGTTTCTTTTTTGTTGTTCTTGAAGATCTTCTTAACATTTGCTCTCTTTTTCTTGCTGAATATTCTTTTTGTTCTATTTGCAACGTGTTAGTTTGTTTCTTTAGGTCCATGTATTTTCTTGTTGAAAGTCTTCTTTGATTTTATTGAATAATTCTTCATACTTTTATGAAGTTTTACACACATCTTCTTCTTCTTGTGTGTCTTCTACTTGAGAAACTTCATTCTCCACTTTTAGTGTCTCTCACTATGTTGTATATATTGTCTGCACATATCTTCAATCTTCCAATTTCTCTTTAAATAGATAAAGATATAGATCTGTTGAAGAATAAAAGATTGAGTATCCACACAACAAATATATGTTGGAGGCGTTAGCTAGTAACTGAGTAGAGTGTCGCTTGCATCACTATGATAGATTATGGGGCGTGTGAAAGAAGTAATGGTACAATGTATAGTCTTTTATCCTGATTCGCAAGGTAGTGGATAGGATGTTGTACTGTAGTCACATGATCTTTTATACTTAATATATTTCACACAAATGAAGGTACAAGAAATACAAGAAATAAGGAGTTTGAATTGGGTTTTTAGATTTAAAACTTTTTAAACCCAAGACACTAAAAGATAACACAGAAACAAAAATAAAAGAACATAATTATTTTTATCCTAGTTCATTGTTAACGAAGTTAATCGAGTCCATCTACCAAGGTGATTTTGTCTTTATCAACAAGGACTTAATCCACCATAACTGAACTGATTACATACACAAACAAAGACTATATGTCAATGTTTATAAACCATAAAGACTAACTGTCAATTTCTTTTTGAGAAATTCTGACTATACCCTAGTCTCTCACAGAACAATCAACACAAAGGTTGAATTACAAAGTGTAATTACAAGGATGCTTCTTAGAAAGCAGATTACATTGAAATACAAAGATATAACACAAAAAGTTCCTTGCTTTTACAAAACTTTACACAAGATATTTCAGTAGAAAGTTGACCAGCGTTTCAACAGTTTTTTTTAGCATAAAGTTCTTCTTTTCCAATTCTTCTAAGTCTTCCTTTTATAGCAAAAAAAGAAATTCGTTGGAGGGTAGAATAAGAATATTGAATTCCAACTGTCTTCTTGTGTAACAGTCAGTGAGAGTGGTAGACAACTATTAGGACAAAATTTAGATATGTGTTTAAATCTCTATGTTTTTATGATAACAATGCATATATTTTATGAAAAACTATTTTAGTTCTAATAAGTTTCTTGAGTGTGCAGATTAGAAATTCCAATTTATTTAGTACTCTTGTCTATTGAATCAGAAATACATCAAGCACATAAGAAAGACTGTTCACATCCACTCATGAAGAAACATCAGTAGTTCGGAAGAATGTTGAATGTGCGCCAGAAAGAGGATCACATATGTACTTCTCAAGAAGCTGCTGCTTCAGAACTTACAAGGCACAAGAAGAAAGAGTTTCTAATAAGTTGTTGCTTCAAGATCAGAAATCAGGATTGTACAAATAAATAAGCTTTCAAACCTAAGATTAGAAGTCAATATTTTCTCATCAGAAAAGCTACTGCTTATATTTCTGAAGACAAATTCAAGATTTTGAAAACATAAAGAGAAAGCTTCTACTTCTGAATTAGAAGTCAATACTTACTCATCAGAAGTGTTGCTGCTCATAATTCTGAAGACAAAGTCAAGTCTCTGAAGACTGTGGTAATTTATGGAATACACTCATATCCTCTCAACATCAGAAGTATTCCATCAGAAGGAAGGATCAAAGGAACAAAGATCTTATGGACTCAATTATAATAAACATCATATAGTCCATTGGAAGACAAGATCAAAGGATGATATATTCTCCGGCCAATCTACTCAACATAAGTAATATTCATCAAAAGAACTATTATGACCATTTCTAAAGAAACATCGACAATTATAAGGAATGTTGAATGTTCATCAGAAAGGTAATCAAATATGTTCTCAGAAAAGCGTCACTCTCAGATCAGAAATTATATACGCTTTTAGAGAGAAAGAGTTCATGATCAGAAACCAAGATGTAGCTGACATAAGATGTTGCTTCCAGCTTAATCCAAAGATCAAAATTCAAGAGATCAACGTCAAAATCAGAAGTACTAATATAAGCTTTTGCTTCAGAAATCAGACATCAGATATGCAACTCAGTAAAGCTGATTATCAGAAATAAAAGATCAAATCAAGATAAATTAACTAGGAAATCAGATGTACTGATATAAGCTTTTGCTTTAGAAATCAGACATCAGACATGCAGCCCAAAAAAGCTGATTATTAGAAATCAAGATCAGATCAAAACATAGTGGATCAGAAAATATTTCACTACAAATAAAGAAGTTGTTCCTCAGATTTGTTGTTGCTTGTATATCTGAAGAAAATGTTCAAATATCTGAAAGACATCGACTCTACTACAAAGAAGTATCTTCTGGATCGCTATCATTCTTCAATCAAAATTAATCCAACAAGAAGAAAAGAATCAAATCTCAAGAATTCAAAGACTTGAGAATCAGAAAGGTTGTTGCCATATTATCTGATTTCAAGATCCAAACATCCGAAAAAGCTTTTGATATCAATGTCAGAAAAGCTTTCGCCTACAACGACAAGACTTGTTTCTTAGATAAGATGTTGATTATATATCTGAAGATAAAAATCCACTAATTAAATTTTCTTAAATGAAACATCTTCTCACATAATCTTCATCTCTCAGATCAGATAAGAAAAATGCCTTCAAGACTAGTTCTAAAATCATAAGTTAAGCTTCGTGTTTCAGAAAAGCTATTGCTATTATTTCGGAAGACAAGTCATGGTTCTGATAACTCTGATGTTCCTATGCTATAACAACAAAGTAGTTTCTGAACTACTCATTAGTTATTCATTAGAAGAACGAATACAAATTAATTGATGTCTTCCAAGCTTAATACTTTAGAATAAAAAATACATCATCAGAAGATACATATCAAGAAACTTATTCAAGAAGAATACAATACAAATAGTATACCATAATTTCCACTATTATGATATTGGTTATACTATTCACAAAAGTTGTCTTCCACTATCTTATGCTAACAACTATAAGCTGCAAGCTAAGGAAACGTTTTGTACTATTCCAAAGCTCTCTTGAATCTATTCATCGAGAATAAATGGTTGGAAGGAGAAATGACTTTTATATCCTTACAATGATTCTTTTTTAAGGCTATATAAGAATATCAATGGACAATTGCAAACTTGGCGAAGTCGATCATATTGATGATGATGAAATCTACAAAGGCAAGAATGAGAGATAAAAATAAGATATGAAAAGAATGAAGAAGCAAGGAGTTGTTGCTCATAACTTGCTCAACAAAGAAAGAAGATAAAGATGAATAATTCTACAAGATGTTATTCAAACTCTCATTAAATATATTTTGGTAGAAATATGAAGAAGCAAGGAGTTGTTGCTCATAACTTGCTCAATGAAGAAGATGAAGATGAAGATGAAGAACACTACAAGATGCTACTCAACTTCTAATCAAATACATCATTGTAGATTAATGTAAAAGACATAAGAGTTGTTGGTCATATTGTGTTATAATTTTATTTCTTCATATAAATTGTTTGAACACAAGAGTTATTGCTCATAATTGTATTAAACAATATGTACTTAAACTAGGATTAATTTGCTTGTAAAGAAGCACTCATGTAATCTCCAGAAAAATAATTTTGTTTAGAATTGGTGTTTCCTCAAGTGATCGAGTGAAGATCTGTATACTTGAGAAGACTTTGACAGCTGGTAATTGTAGATGAAATCATGTTAAGAGACCATGATTGATCAATTCTTATAGGGTCAATGATCTCTATATCTCTTAGGAGACCAGGAAGGTCAAAATTCTTAAGAGATCACTAGCTGAGGATTATTGTGAGAAATCTCGTTTAGAAATACCAAGATGGTCAGATTTCTTATAGGGTTAATGATCTTTATATCTCTAATCGTATCATTGTATTGTTCCTTGAGTGACTAGTGTTGGTCAGAAGACTCAAGATGACAATGGTTGCAGGTCATTGTGTGGTTGTTAGTCATCGGAGGATAGCCCATGTATTTGTAATCAGTTTGGTTATAGTGGATTAAGTCCTTGTTGAAGGAAAAATCATCTGAGGAGAGTGGACAGGATGTAGCATAGTTAAAGGTGAACTTGGATAAATTGAATGTGTCTCTTTATATTTCTAGCATTCTATATTCCTTTCATAGATTTATCAAATATTTTTTAAAAGGGGAAATTTTTAAAAACCCAATTCAAACTCCCCATTCTTGTGTTTTTCTCTACCTTCAACAACATCGTACCATAGTACAGTCCTTGCGCCATAAAATCAGAGTAGTGGAAACATTTGATCTTGTACCATGTACTATTCATTCACGTAAGAAAATGAAGAGTTTCATGGATTTTGTTGTACTATGAGGATTGATGAAGCTTTAAGTAAATGAATTTGAATTTCATCTGGAATTGGTGAAAATATTGAATGTTCCTTGTATGTGTTGAATGTTATTTGAAATTTAGGCTTAGGAACTTTGAATGATCTCTTATGAATTGATGAAGATGTAATTCTAAACTTAGCACTAGGAGTCTTGAAATTGTTCTTGCATATTTGTGGCTATGTAATTTGAAATCTAAGCATAAAGACTTATAAATTGCTTGTCTTATTGGAAAACAAAATGTGAACCAAAATGGTTCCATGCTTGAAATTCCAATAAATCTTTCAATTTTTCCAGCCTCTTGAATGCTTGAATTGATAACATGATGTTGAAAACAAATTGAAACTTTATATCTTTCAAACCATGAATGTATTTGTTTGAAACTTATGGTAATGATAATGATGAAGTGACTTAAAAAATGAGGCTTATGGAAACTTGGATATTCTTTTACTTTGTAAAAAACTATAAGTTCAACATTTGTCATATTGAACCTAAATTCAACTTCAAATCTTTCTCTTCAAACTGAATAGTTTGTAACATTGAAAGTGTAGCTTGTAACTTAAGAAAATAGTGCATTCTGATGCAAGTTGTTACGTTTCAAATCAAATAAAAATTTTCAATTTTCCAAATTATTGAAATCTTGATTGAACTCACGACTACAATAGTTGAATTCTCCTTTGTAATCTTGAGAAAGAAAATGTATCCATCCAAAACCATGCCATGAATCAAACGATGCCTTGTAAATTCTAAACTTATGAAAACAATAAATCCCTTCATTTTTCAATTTGAAAATGAAACTTTGAATATTCAAACTTGAAATAATGGCCTTTAATCAAAAGGAACTTGAATTGAAATCCAACATTAATTCGAGTTACTAATGCTCAACACAAGCTACGACCAATGCATGATGGATCTTCAAACTCAACACTTGATGATGAAAGATCTCAACATAATAAAAAATTACTTAAGGAAAAAATTATGGCATGAATTGAATTTAGAAATTAAGAATATTCTAAGTCAAAAAATGACCTGTAAAGTTTCAATAAATTTCATGGCCTTCCAAGCATAATTGGCTATTAATCCTTAAAGAAAACTTGTAGATGGCATCATTTTTGATACTGTGCAAAAAGAATCGTCTAATAATAATGAAAATTGCAAGAGTTATGATCCTTGAAAGTTGGACAAAAGTCACTTGGTATTAGGTGAAAGTCCACAAAGTGACCTCTAATGTATTCATGCTTTTGATGATTTTCCATATATAATTAGCTCCTGACTTGTAAAGAGAAGTTAGAGAGGGTGTAAAAAGGAGTCATATGCTCAAATAATAACTAAAAAAATGTCAAATATTGAAGAAGTAATGATCATTTGACTTTGAACTTGAAAATGTTGACCTTTCGGTCAAAGTGCTTTGAATCAACTTGCATACTTGATCTTTTCTGGAAACCCAAGGAATGTTAATGCACATATGAACTTGAGATGATAAAATCTTTATTGAATCATGCCCACACTTGTCAAAACATGTGGTTAGTTGTTGAAGAAGATATGGAAATAAGCACATGAACTTATCTTGAAGAAGTCTTGAGAATCAAACAACCAATCTTGCATTTACCACCTTGAATGAAGCTTGAGGATAATGTGACCTTGAAAATAGGCCTTTGAAAACCAATCTTTGACTTAAGTAACTCACAACCCTAATTGAGGAACCATCACCTAAACATCTTGATCTGAAGCCCTATTTTGTAAAAGAAACAAAACAAATAAGACATATTTTTGAATTTTCGTTAGTGGTTAGTGAAACAATAAAGATATATAAAAAATGGGTGATTGGTGATCCCAGTAAAGGAAACCTCAAATAGAGAGATAGAAGGTAACCAAGCTTGTAATCTTGATGTCAGGCATGATATGAAATGATGTGAAATCTTAGAGGTAAAAATTAGGGTATGACACCTTGTGATATGATACTTGAGTGTCGCTTCTCAAGTAATAATGATGTTAATTTACTCATTTTTACCCGTGTGCGACAGTAGATAAAATTGGCATTGTTGTCGGGGATTCTTGTTGTTATTAACTGATTTTGATGTATTAGGTGTTGCGTTCTTGGTCGATGGCCCCTTCGTTCTTACGAATTCGCGAACAGACGTCAAAATCGATAAAAACCTGGTTTTCAGGAAAATTGTGCCGGAATCGAAATCTTTTTCGTGGCATCTTAGCAGAAAATTCATCATTTTTCTTTTTTTTTAATGAATTTTTTACTATTTTTGCAGTTTCATAAAATTCCAAAAACATTCTC
Organism: Vicia faba; assembly: GCA_948472305.1. Lineage (NCBI taxonomy): Eukaryota > Viridiplantae > Streptophyta > Magnoliopsida > Fabales > Fabaceae > Vicia > Vicia faba. Next base: position 239,777 of record CATIWC010001787.1, read on the forward strand.
AAAATTCTTATTTAATTAATTAGACTAAATTTCATGTTTTTGTATTTTTCTAGATTTATTATAATCATATTTCTTCTTTCGATTTGTTTCTGTCTAATAGGGACATTGTTAGCATTTTCATATGTGTTGCTGCATTGCTACATTAATTATGGCTACTAGGTCTAGTTGTTCTGATCTTTTTGGTTTTGATCCTGAGGTTGAGAGAACTTTTCACACACGCCGTAGAGAAAATAAGGCTAGCACTAGCTCACCATTCGTTAATGATTCTAATTCTTTGTGAAATTCTGGCTATCAGATCCCGAATGTCCTAAGAGACGTTGTGACAATGGATCCGACTTCACACACAACAGTAAGATGTATAAACAAAATAAACAGTGCTGAAAGTAAATAACACAATATATGTTTACCCAGTTCGGAACAACCTTCCTACTCCGGGGGCTACCAAGCCAGGGACGAAATTAACTAGATATTATCAATTTGTAGACCTTACAACAAACATCCTAGTTTACAACCTATGCACTTAATCACTACTCTTTGCTTAAATTCCACCTAAGAAACACCTAGGTATGAGGCCCTTCTCAAATCCCTCTTCAATTACACTCAGCAATTGGAGCAACTCTAAATATAAGTAGAGAACAAAATTGGAAGATATACTTCCAAAAACACACAAGACTCAATGCTTAAAAGCTTATGAGAATTGACACACAATATGTTCAATGCTTAAAAGTTTATGAACATCTGACAGAGAACTTACAACCTAACAATAAGGATTCTAAAACCCTAACACAAACACATATGTAAGTTCAACCTAATACTAGGTATACACCAGTCTATTTATAACTTCATTCTGGACCGGGTTGGGCTTTAAAACCGCAGTAGTGAGGTTGCACAAAGTCTACACATTCTTCTCCAAGATAGTAGGTCTTCAATCATTAGTTTCCTAAAATGTATCCATACTTAGAAACTATGCAATCTTTGAAAACCAACATAAAAATATTCTGATATGTCAATCTTGGATGCCACATAAACTAACTGAACATTCCCCGAATATACAATAGCTAATAAATCAGTTGAATCACAACTGTCAGTTGCTGCAGACGCGATGTCCTATTTCCAGGTTGGGACATCTTCTTTGACATGTTGAAAAATGGAAAGTTGGGACTTCTTTATTCAACATGTTGCTGCCAAGTATATTTTACCAAAATGTATGTCAATCACAATTTCAAAGATATAACAATATCCCTCTTTGCCACATTCTGGCTAAAACACCCAATTAACCCTTGCATACAAAACGCCATAATATGTTTGAAAATAAATCAAACACACACATCAGAGGCACAACAAAGGAAAAGCAAAAAGCAAGGTTAGCAACAGAAAATAGGTTAGCAGCTCAAAACCAACACCTAGTTAGTAGTAAACTAAGAGATCTACTAACACAATTGCGACACAAATAGAGAAACTAATTATTAACACCATAATATCAAGACATCATGTCTGACATCTCCTTAGAGCCTTATTTCCAGAACAGAGCAGGGACTCTCCCTTAAAACCTACTAGCAAAGAGAATCGGAATTCATAAATTCTCCCCCCTTAAAAGTACCATCAATAGTACCTATTCCAGCACCCTCAATATCATACTACTCCCCCTTTTTAGCCATAATATGATAAATGTAAGTAGATAATATTAGCAAAGAAAATTTAAAGCACCTAAGATTTCAATAGCAGGGTGTAGAAAATTAAAAATATCTTTGGCATTTAGCCCTTACAAAATCATAAACCAAAATAAACAGGATCACAGGACAGATTCAAACAACGCTACATGACCAAATTTCATGTATTAGAAACTTCTTCAGCTCTGGCAGAATGACTATCAGGTGAAACACCTTCCTCGACATCCACATCAACAAATGTAACACCAATAGTAATTACTATAATTCTTTATAGATAAATACTCCAAGTCTCCTCCTCAGGTTCTTAAACTGCGATGTATCAAGAGTTATTGTAAAGATATCAACAAGTTGATTTTCAGTACTCACATGCTCAAGATTTATGACTTTGTCCTCCACAAGTTCTCTGATGAAATGATGTCTGATGTCAATATTCTTGGTCCTACTGTGTTGAATAGGATTTTTGGAAATATTGATAGCACTTAAATTATCACAAAATAATGTCATGACATCTTGTGTAACATTATACTCAGACAACATTTGCTTCATCCATACCAGTTAGAGCAGTTGTTTTCTACTGTTATGTATTCAGCTTCAACAGTAGAGAGAAGCACAATTTTGTTTCTTACTGAACCAAGAAATCAAATGTTTCCCATAAAGAAACATCCACTAGAGGTACTCTTCCTATCATCTGCACTTCCAGCCCAATCAACATCACAAAATCCCACAAGAATGGAACTTGAATCATGAGAATACACCATTCTATAAATACCAGTGCCATTGACATACTTCAGAATCCTTTTCACTTGATTGATATGAATCACTTTTGGTTCTTCTTAATATCTTCCACAAACTCCAACTGCAAAGGTTATATCTGGTTTGTTTGCAGTGAGATATAGAAGATTTTCAATCATGCTTCTTTACAAACTCTGATCAACACTCACCTTATTTGCATCTTTAGACAATTTTACGTGAGTAGGAGTAGGAGTTCTCTTATGTTTGGCTTTCTCCATTCCAAACTTCTTCATAATATTCTTGGCATACTTACTTTGACAAAGAAAAATGGAATCTTCCATCATCTTAACTTGTAAACCAATGAAGTGAGTCAATTCACCTACCAAACTCATCTCAAACTCAGATTGCATCTGCTCAACAAAATGTTGAACCATTTCATTTGACTTCAACCCAAAGACAATATCATCGACATAAATTTTAGCTATCATAAGCTCTCCATCCTTCTCTTTAACAAAGAGAGTCTTGTCAATTCCATCCTTTATATATCCATATTTGACAAGAAATTCAGTTAACCTTTCATACGAAGCCCTTGGAGCTTGTTTTAGACCATATAAAGTCTTTTTTAGTCTGAACACATTTAAGAAATATGGATCAATAAATCCTTTTGGTTATTCAACATAAACCTCTTCATTCAGGTACTCATTCAAAAAAGCACTCTTGACATCCATCTGATATAGTTTGAACTTTATGTGACAAGCCACAACAAGTAACAATCTCATAGATTCCAAGCGATCTACAGGAGAAAATGTTTCATGAAAGTCTACTCCTTCAATTTGAGTATACCCTGGAGAAACCAATCTATCTTTATTTCTGATGACACCTCCTTGTTCATCTGTATTATTCTTATATACCCATTTTGTACCAATGATATTTGTTCCTTCAGGTCTTGGTACCAAATCCCATACTTCATTTCTCTTGAACTGACCAAGCTCATCTTGCATAACATTAATCTAGAATTCATCAGTCAAAGCTTCCTTCGCATTCCATGGTTCTATCATTGACACAAAACAAGCATTTGAAACAGATTCCCTCGACCTGGTGACTACTCCTTGTCTAGGATTTCCTATTATAATCTCCTTAGGATGATCCTTTTGAATTCTGAGAGACAGTCCTTTGTCAGCTACCTGAGGTTCTTCAGCTTCAGAGTCAGCACTTGAGCCAACAATGTCTAGGGTGGGTGTTGTAACATTCTCTTCAGGAACCACATCTTGAGTTGGAAGAATTATCTCAACTTCTTCTAGGACATTATCTTTTGTAGTTGAGTCATCAACAATCACATTTGAAGACTCCATTATCACCTTGGTTCTGTTATTGAATACTCTATATGCTTTTCTATTTGTAGATTATCCCATAAAAATTCCTTCATCACTTTTAGCTTCCAACTTCCTTCTTGGCTCTCGGCCAGCCAGAATAAAACACTCACTCTTAAAGACATTGAAGTATTTGACAATTGGCTTTCTTCCTCTCCATAATTCATAAATAGTAACTGAAGTTCCAGTTCTGATTTCCACCCTATTGTGAATATAGCAAGCAGTGTTTATGGCTTCAGCCCAAAAGTAAAGGGGTAATTTCTTGGCATGAAGCATAATTCTAGCACACTCTTGAATAGTCCAGTTCTTTCATTCAACCACACCATTTTTTGAGGAGTGATGAGTGAAGAAAACTCATGACTAATTCCTTATGAAGCACAAAATTCCTCAAACTTGATGTTCTCAAATTCTTTCCCATGGTCACTTCTGATTCTGATAACACCACAGTCCTTTTTGAAACAACTGGCTGAATAAATCATCAAGATGAAATTAATGAAGTCACCATCGAACGTTTTTTATCCCACTAGAAGGGAAAGGTAAATATCGAGTAAACATGAGAAGGGTGAAATCAAGGTCAAACGACCAAGAGATATAGGTAAGGAAGTCTGTTACGTAAGGGGAAGGTATTAGCACCCCACACGTTCGTAGTACTCTACGTGATCCACTCTTATTGTTCTAATCTAAAAGGTGTATTCAAAACTAATGCTAAAGGTTTAAAGGAAAAAAAGCAAAGAGGGAATGCATGCAAAAGAAAAACATGGGGAAAAGAAGGAAATATTTACAAAGTTTCGCTCGGCTGAGTCCCATGACCAGATGCTTATGTATCCTTTTTGAGGAATTAGAGCACTGTAGTTCGGCTCAATAGTTTCTATTTGTTTTGTGTTTTTTATGGATAATACTGAATTTGCATCCTTACAGTTCAGATTACAATTTGTTCTTGGTGTTGCAGATTATAAAGAGATTCATGCTCGGCCCCTCGCACACTTAGCATCTCCAAGTTATTCGAGTTTGAAACAACACATCTTTTTTGAAAAGATTTCAAAAGAAAAAGAAAGCCTAAAGACAAAAAGATTTGCGTTGGTTGGTGTTTTTTGTTATTTGTGAAAAAGTTTGTGATTTGAACCGTAATAAAGTCTAAAGTTAAAATAGAGCAAGATTTCGTCTATACCGATCCGCTATACCCCACAAGACTCAACTGCATACGACTCACATCTTTAGTTATTAAGTGTTTTTAGATTTGCCAAGGAAAAGAAGTTTTAGTTTTAACGCAAATATGCAAAAAGGAAAGAAAACAACTAAGAGAGACTATCTAAATTTATCCCTAATGTTATCATACAAAGATGGCCCTAAGGTCAACGATAAGAAGGGAACCTCTAACTAAGTTAACATGCATGGTTCACAACCTAATGTCTAACTTGAATCGAAATTGAAACAAGCAATCCTAAGGGATAACGTCGGGTGAAGGTGAACCTCCCAAGAGAAAGAAAACCAGGTGAAGGTTGACTTTGCCAACAAACAAAAACCAGGTGAGGGTTTAAAAAGAATCATAAGCACAAGCGCAATCAATAAGCTCTAACAAAGAGAACACACATAATGCATGAGTTGTGCACACTAACTCAAGTCAAAAGGTCTAACCGTGATATCAATAATCGAGGTAGATAAAGGGGGAAGTTCCTGACCATAAATATCTCGTCATCCAGGAAAGAAGGGATCATGAAAGCTACTCTTAACCAAGGTATCATATTACCGATGCAAGAAGTAAAGATAGGTGGAAGTGTATGTCCAAAACGACTAAGCACCTAACTAAGATATCAAGGTAAGAGATAGAAGGAAATATGAACATGCACAGAGCGTTAATGTCGCCTGACGCGAGCTCAAGACAAAGTGTGGGGGTTTGGTTGCAGAACCCTTTTCCACTTGAGCGAGTGGATACAAAAAGAAGCACATCCTGAAACATCGGTATACAATGCTAGCTAAGGATAACACGGACTAGAAATTATGGGGGTCAATTGCGAACCCTCTCCACTTGCCTTCTCTTAAGATATATTAATAGGGAATTGGGAATGGGACGCCTTCATTGAGGTCTTTGGCACAACTGTAAACGTCGAATGCCTACTTCGAGGTAGGTCTTTAAACAAACACAAACATTACCCCATATTGGAGGTCTTTTGCAAATATAAATAAAATTTCCTTAAACACGTCTTTAAATAAACCGGAATTTCCTCAAAGGGAATCCTAGGACATACATCTCTATCCTACTTCTCATGGCAAGGAAAGTGGTAAATAATATGGAAATTAAAGTAGTATCAGTGTAATACCAAACGAACAAGGGTTCGTAGCAAGCAAGCAAAAGAAGAAATACTCCAGAAAACTTCGTGCAAGCTAACATCAACAAGAAAGATAATCATAGGTCAAGAATTCAATGTATGCACCAAAGTATCGGTAATGTGAAAATAAAGCACATGTTAAATATGCATCGGACACATCTGTATCACAAACAATACACCTGCATAAAAATCAAAACCAGACAAAAACACAAGAAGAGTATATTTCTCATAACATGAGAATTAATAATGAAGTGCATCGAACGCGAATCCACAAATCAAATGCTTTTCAATCAAATAACCAACACTTCAGTTACATGATTGAAAGCTCCTACAAAGTACCTTGCACAAGTCAAAAAATGCGTTAAAGATGACAAGAGAGCGCAATAGGATTTACGCACACTCAACACAATTCAATATATGATTAAATCACAAATAAGTAAAAATTAAAATATTCGAAACATAAATGCAAACTTCGAGCTGCATTGCACCATAAATATAAGTGCACAAAAAGTTGGCCTAAAACCGCTCCAAAACGGTACCGTTAGCTACCAAACTTATCAAGAAGCTCACAAAAGTATACACCGTGAATTAAATCACATTACAAGAGAAGTTTACCATTCTCGGACAGTAGCACTGTTTACTCATGAATCGTACGAAAAGTCACACCAAAAACGGTAAAATTCAACCGCCATAATCCACAATCGCACAAGGAAGCCTGAATATGCATTAAACAACAATTAAGAAGACATTTGCAAGGCACTTATAATTTCAGGGCATCAACATATACTTGAACTGGAATTAACCAAAATCGGATTCAAACATCATAAACGAATGCACAAAAGTATCTACCAATTCAAGTATTGTCACATGAAAATTGTAAACACTTAGCAACAATTAAAATCCGCATAATTCAAGTCAAAACAACACAATTCAAGTGTTAATGCAACTTATCGGATTTGAAGTTTTAATGTCGAAAAATCGAATTTCTCAACAAATTGATTTGAAAAGTTGCATTAACTCATGAATTACAACTCAAATCTCATCAAAATTCCATAATCAATACATACATCCAAAACTCGGTGTTCAAAAATCAACATCAATTTACTGAATAAAAATCAAGATCTATATCGATTATGTAATTTCTCAACCAATTTTGGATTTCAACTTATCACAAGCTCATGAATCAAACATCTCAAGTAACTTTCACAATTTAATTCACATTATGTCAACTCAAATTAATCTAAACAAACAAGTATAATTCAAGAGTTCAATTCAAATTATCTCAAATCACATAATCAATTTTTTAATAAGCAATTAAGTGCAAGAGATTATGTGAATTTACCGAACTAAACTAAATCAGCAAAGAGGAAGTGGAGATGTTGGAAATAACGTGCAAACAGAGAGAGAGAGGAGTGACCGCGGACACTATCGGACATATGAAGGAATGTCGTGGCTTGCGGTGGCGCTAAACGGCGAACAGAGGGAATTTCAGCTTCGGTCGGTGATGCTAGGCAGAGATCGACGGTGCACGGAGATGAACCGACGGAGGGAGGTGCTAGGCGGTGGTGACTCGATGGTGAAGGGAGAAGAGGAAGAAATTTGAAGCTTTTTTGAGTTTTTGATTTTTTGGATCTTGAGACATTTTTGAAGATTGTTGAGTTTCTTGATAAAAGTTGAAGAAAAGTGGAGTTTGATTCTTGAGAGAATAGAGAGAGATTTGTGAGATATTTTGGAGGACCACCTTCTTTAGAGCCTCAATCAATTCCTGCAGATTTAAGTTATTCATCAATGATTAAATTTGAGCAGGAAGATAAATTATTGCAGAAACATAAAAAGGGAATTGGATGGAATTTAGCTGACATTCTTGATATTACTTCATCCGTGTGTATTCAAATGTTACTTTCAAATGAAACAAAGTCAGTGAGGCAGAACCTTCAACCATTGATCCTTGATGTTGTGAGGAATGACATCACTTTCACATGAAAATTCCACACTTTTACTTATTGGAGATCATTCTTTGATCCTGGTATAAAAGGATAAGGCACTAAACCAAATTTCAAGGTCAGTAGACACTTCTCGAAGCTACTCCATGAGAGCCCCACGTTATAAGCAGAGATTGTAGAAGAGCCCTCACTAGAAAATGTTGCTTATATGATCACTTATCCTCCTTGATTGCTCGGGTGTATTCTTTCCTTTCTCTCACTCTTATTTAATATTTATGTTATTTCATTGAGGATAGTGTGTGTTTTATATGTAGGGGTGGTGAGACTCATTTACTTGTTTTGTGTGTTTTATATTAGTCATTTACTAAAAAAATAGTTTTAACATACATGCTTTTTCTTTGGTTTTTGAGTTACAATTGTGAGTATTTTCTTTGTTATATTGATTAAAGAATTATGGTGTGATGTAAGTGAGTTGATGTATGTTCTTGTTATGTTAAGTAGGATTAAACTCTAAATTGTGCATCATTTATGGTAAATCACTATCCTTTGTGAGATTTGGAGTCTGATAATGGATAACATTAAAAAATCCATCTCTTTCATTCTTGTGTAATTTCACCCATGTCTATTAGTCTCTAGAACTTGAATTGACTCTTGTTGAAGCTTATTGTTTAGTTGTTCACACTGAAGACAACTTGTTTTTATTTTATTTTTAGTCACTTAGCCAAAAAGTCAACCCTGAATAATATCACCCTTCTTTGAAAACCCCTTGAGCCTATTATATTATTCTTTGTTTAAAATCTCATTACAAACCAAAAAGTGAAAAAATGTATAACCTTATTTAAAGGGTTGAAAAGGTCTTGTTTTAAGTTGTATGGAGTTGAACAATATAGTTGTGATATTTGATTCAAAAAGTTGGCAAGAAAAAGAAAAAAAATGGAAAAAAGAATGGAAGGATGTCAATACATATTTCTTCCAAGAAAAAGAAAAAGAAAAAGAAAAAGAAAGAATAAAAAGAAAAAGAAAATGGAAATAATGGAAAAGTGTTATTGAAGTTGTTGTTTGAATGTATTTCAACTCCGCATTCATTTCAATTTTCTTTTGACTCTTTGAATTTTAGGCTAGTACCCTTTAGGATTTATCTCACGCTGACATTTGCCAAGTTACAACCTGAATAAAAGTCCTTTTGATATTTGTGTACATGTATTTCAATTGTGGATGTTAGAATCTTTTTAAGCTTAAGGTAGTGCTAACTTTCATGTTATGCTTTGAGTGTAAATAGTTAACCTAAACACTTAAAAGTTAAGTAAATTTTATCTTGTAAAGATCTTACTGCTTATGATGTAATCTTTGGTAAGTTGTTCTCTTAGCTGCGTTGATTGTCACAAATATTTGCTTACTAATGTCATATTATTGAAGCTTAGAATTAGAATTTTTTTCTTACACTTTGTATCTTGAGAACCTTGGAATTGTATGTTTTGTCTGTTCTTGTTTTTCAGTTTTGACTTTTGAATTTATAATTTTGCTCGGAGTGCAAAAGTTCAAGTCTGGGGGAATTTGACCAGTGTGTCTTGATGCACATTCTTATACTATAATACTTAGGCATATTTATAGTTTATTTCATTAGTTTTAATATTTTAGTATGTTTTTATATTTATGTTTATTTCTGGCTTTATTTTATTTCTGTACTTTACTTTCAGCTTAAACTGTTATTTGATAACTTCTTACTATACAAACCATACATTGTGCTACGAGATGTCATTCTGTGTGTTCTTATATGTGTGTTATTATATGTGTTAGAAATATAAGAGAAAGAGCTATAAAGTTTTATGTTAAATCCAAAATTTGATTCACAGTGCAGAAGCCTCGAATATTTCGTAGAAGTTCCATACTAGTTAAAATAATTATAATGTTTACTTTATGCTTTCGGGTCGGATTGCATTTTATCCTGATTTACATTGCATTATAAAAACCAAAATTTGCAGCTACAATACTGATTATATTCACTATTCACAAAAATACCTTGTTGAGACGAATCTTATGGAGAACTAATTCGAAACGATTGATCTATTGTAACTGTATCTCTGTTAACATTGAGGTTTTTATAATTTCCAAGCAATTTCATTTCCTTTTAAATTCTATCTATAATTACAATTTCTTTATTCAATTTCCATTGTTTGCTTAATACAATTTCATATTTATAGAATATGAATGATTGATTTCTATTGATATATGTTCTTTATTTGTAACTACATTTGCTTAATTCGTGTTTGCGTTATCCGTGTGCTTAATTCAGATTTAGCAACATAAATCATATATTAGTTTCAATTACTCTTTTTATTGTTATTGTGATCGAGAGAGAATAGAATCCACTTATGTCTTTAGAATTATTTGACCGATGATAATTTGGTGAGTGAATAGTAGATTATCTTATTTCCTAATCACTTATTCTAAATCGAACCTAACCCCCCCCCCCCCCCCCCCAGAGCTTATTATAATCAGTTGGTTAATATAATCAAGAATCCTTGTTATACGATACTCGAGTGTCGCTTCTCCCTTATTACATGTTAATTTACTTGTTTTTGACCTGTGTGTGAGTGCTTCTGTAGTTGAGAGTGCTATTGTTGATTGCATCTTGCTTATCCATGAGATTAGATTGTCTCCTAGAAACTGATAGCTTTCGCAAGTGTTTTTCCTCCTAAGTCTATCTTGAACATTGTGAGCATCACAATAACCTACTAACTTTTACTCTTTCGTTTTTCTATAACACAAGCCAAGGTCAGTAGTACCTTTCAAATACCTAAGAATTCTCTTAATAGCTATTAAGTGAGATTCTCTAGGATCTGATTGGAAGCGAGCACATAAACAAACACTTAATATAATACCAGGCCTAGGAGAAATTAAGTATAAGATAAATTTAATCGTACATATGTATACCTTATTATCTACCTTGGTAATTACCTCACCCTTATCTAAAATACGTGTAGGATGCATTGGAGTATTGGTTGTCTTGCATTATGACATGTTAAACTTCTTTAGAAGTTCTTTGGTTTACTTTCTCTGATGGATAAATGTCCCTTCTAGACTTTGATTAATCTGGATACCCAAAAAGAACTTGACTTCTCCCATCAGACTCATCTCAAACTCAGCCTGCATAGACCTAGAAAACTCCTTGTACAAGGTAGCATTAGCAAAACCAAATATAATATCATCATCATATATTTGAACTACTAGAATATCATTTTTGAATGTTTTATACAACAAGGTAGTATCCACCTTTCCTCTGGTAAAGTCATTTTCTAAAAGAAAATTTCTTAGTCTTTCATACCATGCTCTAGGAACTTGATTTAGACCATACACTGATTTCTTAAGTCTGAAAACAAAATCAGGATTTTTATGATTTTCAAACCCAGGAGGTTGGTGTACGTATACTTCCTCAGTAATGTAACCTTTAAGAAATGTACTCTTAACATCCATGTGATACATGATGATGTTATTATTAACAACAAAAGAAATTAAGAGACGAATAGACTCTAACCTAGCAACTAGTGCAAAGGTTTCTATATAGTCTATGCCTTCTTGCTGACTATAACCTTGTGCTAAAATTCGAGTCTTGTTTCTTACCACTTCTTCTTTCTCATTGAGCTTGTTTCTTAAGACCCATTGGGTTTCAATTACATGAGTTCCTTTGGTCTAGGCACAAGATCCCACACATCATTTTTAGAGAATTGATTGATCTCTTCTTGCATTGCTAGAATCCACTATGTATCTAGAAGCAATTCATTAATATATGTAGGTTCTATAAGGTAAACCAAACCAGAAGTGTCTCTTCAGAAGGTTTAAATGAGGATCTGGTTCTGACTGGTTTAGTCTTGTCACCCAAAATCAATTATTCACAATATGAAGATCTTTGTTTGTACTTACTCAGGATTTTGAGCTTCAACAACTTCTGGTTAAGCATCATCATAATCCTTCTTCTTAGGTTCTTTTGTAATAACTTCTTCACCTTCAGATCTTGAAAAGGTGATTTCAAAATTTGTAAACTTTTCAACTAGATTTGAATTTTCAGGGTCAAGCTTATCATCATATCTAACATGATATGATTCCTCAATAATCCATTTTTAAGTGTTATACACTCTATAAATTTTTGAGCCTTCGGAGTATCCTAACATTAGGCACTTCTGGGCTTTAGAATCAAACTTATTAAGATTTTCCTTAGTGTTCAGAATTAAACAATCACATACAAAAAAGGAGGAAATTATGAAATATTGGGTTTTCTATTCTTACACAGCTCATCTAGAGTCTTATTAAGAATGAGTCTAATAAAAGTCTTGTTTTGAATATAACATGTTGTTTTAACTGCCTCAGCCTAGAAGTGATTTGCCATATTAGTCTCCTTGATCATGGTTTTGGACATTTCTAGCAAAGTCATATTCTTCCTCTCTATAACTCCATTTTTCTGTGGAGTTCTAGGGCAGGAGAAATTATGGTAGATGCCGTTCTCAGAAAAAGATTTTCAAAAATCTTATTTTCAATCTCATCGCCATGATAACTTTTGAATCTAAAAATTTTAAATTCCATCTCATTTTGCACTTGAGAGCATAAGGTAGAGAATACAAAATGAGACTCATCCTTGTGTCTGAGAAACTTAGCTCATGTCCATCTGATGTAGTCATCAATAATGACTAAACCATATTTCTTACCATTGATAGAAGCAGTTTTCATTAGTCCAAAGAGATCAATTGTATGATTTAATAAGTCCTAGAGGTAGTCATAACATTCTTTTGTTTGAAAGAATTTTTAGAAAACTTGCATTTTTGACATGCTTCACAAAGAGCATCTGAAGAGAACTTCGGCTTAGGAAGGCCTCTGACTAAATTAAGCTTATTTATATGAGAAATCTTTCTCATTCCAACATGGCCTAATTGTCTATGTCATACCCATTTCTCTTCATTAATTGACACGAGGTATTTAACATTTTGTTCTTTAAGATCAGAAAGTCTAGTCTTATAGATGTTGTTCTTTAATCCATCAACAAGTAAAACATTAGTAATAGAAGGGAGATTACCATTACATACTGTTTTAGAGCCTATGATTTTTCCTTTTTGATCACCTCTGAAACCCACAACGCCACCTGGCTTAAGTTCCAAGTATTGGAACATATATCTTTTTCCGGTCATGTGTCACGAGAACCCAGAGTTTAGGTACCATGACTGGTGTTTCAACTTAGTTGAAAGGATATCTGCAACATAAATTATCTTATCCTTAGATAACCACATTCTTTTGGGTCCTTTCTTGTTAGTAATCCTAGAGTTCTTAACTGTTGGTGTAAGCCCTAGAGGCCAATACTTTTGGTACTTGTATCGAATTATTTATTAATAATAAAAGACATTTCTTTATTATGTTTGCTTTCCAAAATAATAAAGTCCCTAGAATGGTTTATTTGTTTAATGAAATGTTAAGTGTGACTTAATCATGAGATCCCATTAAACATAAGACACTATTCTTAAAGTATCCGTAGTCAAGCTTTAATGTGAAGTGGGATAACATTAAAGCATTAAGATTATTATGAAGATAGATTGATCATCACATCTCATGGATCATAGATAAGGAGTTATCAAGTCTTGACATAGGTATGAATATTAGGAGTAATATTTATACTGGATTGACCCGCTATGAGAATACTACATAGAATGTTATGCAAAGTGTCATAAGCTATTCTCATGATGATAATGGTGTATACCACCCTTCGACCTGAAACCACTATGGACCCTAGATGTAGAGTCAAGTACTTTATTGATGATCAAACGTCATCCGTAACTGGATGACTATAAAGACGGTTGATGGGTACTTCACAAAGCATGATAAGGGACATGAGTGACCTAGATGGAATTTGCTCATCCTGCATAACAGGATAAATGTATAAGGGCCCAATATTGAACTGGACAAGGGTGACACAGTGTATGCCTTGTGTTCAATATAGACATGAGGGCAAAAGGGTAATTGTACAACACAAATATTATCACGGAAAAGGTTTGGTCAGATCACATGACATTTTCGTGACTTGGGTAACAGTGATGTGTTTCTAGATACCGCTCACTGTTTATTATATTAAATGTGTGATTTAATATAATTGACAACGTCGCGAAAACCTACAGGGTCACACACATAAGGACAGGTTGATGAGAGATAGAATAAATAAGGAACACCGTAAGGTACGGTGCACTTAAGTGTAATACGGAAAGTGGTAAGGTACCACGTGGATAAGTGATATATGGTACATCATAAGGTATGATGTCCATAAGCTTAATTGGGCTTTTATCTTATAGCCTTAATTGGGCTTTTAGCTTGTAGCCCACACGAGTGATTCTATAAATAGAACCCTTGTGATGAAGCAATTTCACTTGATGCAATTTCGTTTTTGATTATCTCTCTCACTCAAGGTTTCCGTTCGTGATCAGCTAGCACTGTGACCGGAAGCAATCTGTTCGTGTGGACTGAGTAGAGGCGTTGTTCTTCATCAACGCTCGTGTTCAAAACATCAAAGGTCTGAATCGCCACAAGAGGTAAATATTTCTATCACTGACCATGTTCATTCGTAAGGATCTCTAAAGGAAAATTTTAAATTCCGTTGCGCTTTTGATCGCAATTTTCCTTCAGTGGTATCAGAGCCACTTACGAAACCATGGATCTGATAGTTGTTTATGTTCTATATTTTCTGTTTTGATTTGATTAAAACCAGAATGAATTGAATAATAAACGAGTAATTAAATTTTGCATCTGTTGTGTACGATTTGGATGATTGATGTTGACTATGCTTCGGAATCCGACATTAGTATGGTGAAGCAGCGATACATCGATCGTCCATAGGTTACACAAATAAGATCGATCACTTTTATATATGATATAAGTAAATCTGATGCAACGATGGTATATGGGATATATTGTTTCTGTTTCGTTCATTCAAACACTTGATGATTGTTATTCCTTTGACCGATCACTGTTCATATGCTTCGGAATCCGACATTAGTATGGTGAAGCAATGCCATGTGATTAATCATACTGAATTATCAATCGAAATGTGTTTGACAGCATGAAACTGTTGCATTAGGGTTCATGAAGGCACAAGGGTTGTGTTGTTGCAGAGTTATGCGATTAGGGTTGTGAATGCACAAGAGTTGTGTGAAAATGACGCCGATTTCAAATGAATTTTTCATTACAATTTTGCGTCGGGGCGCTGCCCCCTTGACCCCTGTCCGCTGAACGATCAGCGGAACCACCGTCCACTGACCGGGCAGCGAAACCCCCGGCTAACTCTGCGTAGTGTGATCAATCGTCGAAATTTAATTTGCCTTTTTTTTTTAATTAACAAAATTTAAACTAATAATAAAAGTGTGTTTATTATTATTGTCTTGTGGTGATCAGTTATGACCTTAGTTTTTTCCTTTATTTTGTTTTGGGATTGTGAAATACGGCCTGCGTGTCGTGCCTCTAAAATTCTTGATGTAACTTCTTTTCTCATCTCACTCCCTCGTATGTAAAACGAGTTTCTTTTATGTAATGTAATGTTATGAAGAAAGAGAAGAATAAAATATCAAAGGAGGATAAACTTGGAGATCTTACTTGGAGAAGTTTAGATCGTTATTAGGTTAGCTTAGGTTCTCTCATTGGCTTGGGAGAACAATTGCGCTAGGGGCCATAATTGTATCCTTTTATGTATATTGATGCATGTCTTTGTATGTTGATGCATGAGAGAGACGAATTGCATGTTAAGCCGGTGAGATTAAACTAATAACAAAATCCCTCAAGTTAAATATAAGTTCATGCTTTCCAAGTTTTAGCACTCATCAAGACTAGTATCGAACAATGTAGGTTTCGCCTACGCGAGGTGCATGTTCTATATTAGTAAGGTGCGATGGGATAATTGTAATATACAACTGCTAAAACAATGGGTCAAACTTAACTAAACACATTATAATAAGATTATACATGTTTATAAGCAAGAGTTGGGAATGATTCATATGATGAATTAGAATAAGGAGTTATTCACCCAACTGAAAATATTCGAGAGTTGTATGAGATACAATTGGAAGGAGTTCCTACCTAAATAACCTAGTTTTGTGTAATCAGCCTAACACTGACTTAAAACAAAGTGAAATATGGATCTCGACCCACTAGAAAGTCTTCCAACAGGATTTTCCGAATCAAATGATGAGGGTCATTTGGTTTGAGTAAAATAGTGGGAGCATATTTAATTAAAGGCCTAATTAAATATGTTGTTTTAATGATACTTATATTTTCATTTTTTTTGTAGATTACCATGACAACAAACAACCATATTTTGCGATCAATCCTAGATAAGGAAAAATTGTCTGGGACAAATTTCCTGGATTGGCACCGAAATCTGAGGATTGTCCTCAAGCACGATAAGAAGTTGTATGTCTTGGAGACACCTGTTCCTGAAGAGAAACCGCCTAGTTCGGAACCTAAGGCAGAAAGAGATGCTTATAAGAAGCATTTTGATGATGCTAACGAAGCCGCTTGTCTCATGCTAGCTACTATGAACTCGGAGTTGCAAAAGCAACACGAGAACATGTCAGTGTTCGATATGATCGGACATCTGAAAATGCTCTATCAAGAGCAGGCAAGAAATGAGAGGTTTCAGGTTTCAAAGGCCCTTTTTAACAACAAGTTATCTGAGGGAAACCCTGTAGGTCCCCATGTACTCAAAATGATTGGGTATGTGGAGAACCTTGAAAGGTTAGGGTTTCCGCTTGGAAAGGAACTTGCAACTGATTTTATCTTGCAATCGTTGCTAGATAGATTTAATCAGTTTGTCATGAATTTCAACATGAATGACATGGATAAGAGTCTTCCAGAATTGCTAAGCATGTTGAAAACTGCTGAGCAGAATATGAAGACAAAAGGGAAGTCCATTCTGATGGTCAGTAATGGAAAGAAGCTGAACAAGAGGCCTACCAAGCAAGTTGGTAAAGGGAAAGGCAAGGAAGTTGCCAAGCCTAAACCTATTGCTCCTGCTTTGAAGCCTAGTGGAGGCATAGCAAAGGAGGGCACTTGCTTCGATTGCGGTAAGACCGGACATTGGAAGAGAAACTGCCCAAAGTACCTGGAAGATATGAACAATGGAGTAGGGACTTCAAATTCAGGTATTTTTGTTATTGAAATTAATTTATCTACTTCTGCATCATGGGTATTAGATACTGGATGCGGTTCTCACATTTGTACTAATGTTCAGGGGCTAAAAAGGAGTAGAGATTTGGCAAAAGGTGAAGTTGACCTACGAGTTGGAAATGGAGCAAAGGTTGCTGCTTTAGCCGTAGGAACTTATGTTTTGACTTTACCTAGTGGTTTAATAATTCAGTTAGAGAACTGTTATTATGTACCTGCAATTAGTAGGAATATTATTTCCGTTTCTTGTTTGGACAAGTTTGGTTTTTCATTTATAATAAAGAACAATTGTTGTTCTATTTATTTGAATGATATATTCTATGCTTCTGCACAAATGAACAATGGACTATATGTCCTTGATCTTGAAATGCCAATTTATAACATTAATACTAAACGGATTAAACCTAATGAGTTAAATCCAAGTTACCTTTGGCACTGTCGCTTAGGCCACATAAATCAGAAACACATTTCCAAACTCCATAAAGATGGACTCTTGGACTCTTTTGATTATGAATCATATGAGACATGAAGATCTTGTTTAATTGGAAAGATGACAAAGTCCCCATTCACAGGAAAAGGTGAAAGGGCTAATGATATTTTAGCCCTCATACATACTGATGTATGTGGACCACTGAACATACCAGCCAGAGGAGGTTTTCAATACTTCATCACATTTACTGATGATTTCAGTAGATATGGTTATGTGTATTTAATGAAACACAAATCTGAAACCTTTGAAAAATTCAAGGAATTCAAGAATGAAGTACAAAACCAACTAGGTAAGAATATTAAAGTTCTTCGATCAGATCGAGGCGGTGAATATTTAAGCCTAGAGTTTGATGACCATCTAAAGGAATGTGGGATTTTATCCCAACTTACTCCTCCCGGAACACCACAATGGAATGGTGTATCTGAGAGAAGAAATCGAACCTTGTTAAACATGGTCCGATCCATGATGAGTCACGCCAATCTTCCGAACTCCTTTTGGGGACATGCACTATTGACTGCAGCTTACACACTTAACCGGGTTCCATCCAAAAAGGTTGAGAAGACACCATATGAGATATGGAGTGGTAAGAAACCACATATGTCTTACATGAAGATTTGGGGTTGTGAAGTTTATGTGAAACGACAAATTTCAACTAAGCTTGAGCCCAAATCTGACAAATGCTTATTTGTGGGGTATCCTAAAGAAACAAGAGGGTATTACTTCTACAATCCTTCTGAGGGCAAAGTGTTTGTCGCTCGAACTGGAGTTTTTCTGGAAAAGGATTTTATTTCCAAAAGAATCAGTGGGAGGAAAATAGAGCTTGAAGAAATTCAAGAACCACAAAGCATTGATACACCTATGGAGGAATTAGAGCAGGAAACACAAGTAGTTGTGGAAGAGCAACCTGCTCAAGTAGAACAAGACCAGCGTAGGTCAAGCAGGATACGTCAACAACCTGAGAGATATGGATATCTCATAAGTGATCAGGGTGATGTATTACTCATGGATCAAGATGAGCCTGTGACCTACCAAGAGGCCATAACTGGTCCTGAGTCCAAGAAGTGGCTAGAAGCCATGAAATCTGAAATGGATTCCATGTACACAAACCAGGTTTGGACCTTGGTAGAGCCTCCTATAGGAGTTAACCCTATAGGATGCAAGTGGGTCTTCAAAAAGAAGACTGACATGGATGGTAAGGTACATACCTATAAGGCAAGACTGGTTGCAAAAGGCTATAAACAAATTCATGGGGTTGACTATGATGAAACCTTTTCACCAGTTGCAATGCTTAAATCTGTTCGGATTTTACTTGCTATCGCTGCATATCATGATTATGAAATATGGCAGATGGATGTCAAAACTGCTTTCCTTAATGGGAATCTTCTTGAGGATGTGTACATGACACAACCTGAAGGATTTGACATACCAGAAGAAGCCCAAAAGATATGTAAGTTACAGCGATCGATTTATGGATTGAAGCAAGCTTCCAGAAGCTGGAATCTTCGTTTTGATGAAACAGTAAAACAATATGGATTCATCAAGAATGAAGATGAGCCTTGTGTCTACAAGAAGGTTAGTGGGAGCATGATCGTATTCCTGGTATTATATGTAGATGACATATTACTCATTGGAAACGATATCCCTACCTTGCAACAAGTGAAGACTTGGTTAGGGAAATGCTTTTCAATGAAGGACCTAGGTGAAGCAGCCTATATATTAGGAATTAGGATCTATAGAGATAGGTCACAAAAACTGCTTGGCCTAAGTCAGAGTACATACATAGAAAAAGTGTTGAGACGCTTTAATATGCATGATTACAAGAAAGCATTCATACCTATGCAACATGGCATGTGTCTATCAAAAACACAATCCCCTTCAAGTAAGGAAGAAAGGGATCGCATGGATAAGATTCCATATGCATCTGCAATAGGATCTATCATGTATGCCATGCTATGTACTCGACCAGATGTCTCGTATTCTTTAAGTGCAACGAGTAGGTACCAGTCTAATCCCGGTGATGCTCATTGGGTAGCTGTCAAGAATATCCTTAAGTACTTGAGAAGGACTAAGGACTCATTCTTGATATATGGAGGTCAGGAAGAGCTTGCTGTAATTGGATACACCGATGCTAGCTTCCAGACAGATAAGGATGACTTTAGATCGCAATCTGGTTATGTGTTTTGTTTAAATGGTGGCGCTGTGAGCTGGAAAAGTTCAAAGCAAGATACAGTTGCTGATTCTACAACCGAGGCTGAGTATATTGCTTCCTCAACTGCAGCAAAGGAAGCTGTTTGGATTAAGAAGTTCATTAGTGAACTTGGCATAGTCCATAGCATTGTGGATCCCATTGATCTCTATTGTGATAACAATGGTGCTATCGCACAAGCTAAGGAGCCTAGATCTCACCAACGATCCAATCACATACTTAGGCGTTATCATCTCATTCGAGAGATAATCGATCGGGGAGATGTAAAAATATGCAGAGTACCTACACTTGACAATGTTGCTGACCCATTAACAAAGCCTCTTGCGCAGCTGAAGCATGATGGACATACTAGATCTATGGGTATTAGGGGTATGCCTGATTGGCTCTAGTGCTAGTGGGAGATTGTTGGTGTAAGCCCTAGAGGCCAATACTTTTGGTACTTGTATCAAATTATTTATTAATAATAAAAGGAATTTCTTTATTATGTTTGCTTTCCAAAATAATAAAGTCCCTAGAATGGTTTATTTGTTTAATGAAATGTTAAGTGTGACTTAATCATGAGATCCCATTAAACATAAGACACTATTCTTAAAGTATCTGTAGTCAAGCTTTAATGTGAAGTGGGATAACATTAAAGCATTAAGATTATTATGAAGATAGATTTATGATCACATCTCATGGATCATAGATAAGGAGTTATCAAGTCTTGACATAGGTATGAATATTAGGAGTAATATTTATACTGGATTGACCCGCTATGAGAATACTACATAGAATGTTATGCAAAGTGTCATAAGTTATTCTCATGATGATAATGGTGTATACCACCCTTCGACCTGAAACCACTATGGACCCTAGATGTAGAGTCAAGTACTTTATTGCTGATCAAACGTCATCCGTAACTGGACGACTATAAAGACGGTTGATGGGTACTTCACAAAGCATGCTAAGGGACATGAGTGACCTAGATGGAATTTGCTCATCCTGCATAACAGGATAAATGTATAAGGCCCCAATATTGAACTGGACAAGGGTGACACAGTGTATGCCTTGTGTTCAATATAGACATGAGGGCAAAAGGGTAATTGTACAACACAAATATTATCACGGAAAAGGTTTGGTCAGATCACATGACATTTTCGTGACTTGGGTAACAGTGATGTGTTGCTAGATACCGCTTACTGTTTATTATATTAAATGTGTGATTTAATATAATTGCCAATGTCGCGAAAACCTACAGGGTCACACACATAAGGACAGGTTGATGAGAGATAGAATAAATAAGAAACACTGTAAGGTACGGTGCACTTAAGTGTAATACGGAAAGTGGTAAGGTACCACGTGGATAAGTGATATATGGTACATCATAAGGTATGATGTCCACAAGCTTAATTGGGCTTTTAGCTTATAGCCTTAATTGGGCTTTTAGCTTGTATCCCACACGAGTGATTCTATAAATAGAACCCTTGTGATGAAGCAATTTCACTTGATGCAATTTCGTTTTTGATTCTCTCTCTCACTCAAGGTTTCCGTTCGTGATCAGCTAGCACTGTGACCGGAAGCGATCTGTTCGTGTGGACTGAGTAGAGGCGTTGTTCTTCATCAACACTCGTGATCACAACATCAAAGGTCTGAATCACCACAAGAGGTAAATATTTCTATCACTGACCATGTTCATTTGTAAGGATCGCTAAAGGAAAATTTTAAATTCTGTTGCGCTTTTGATCACAATTTTCCTTCATTAACAACTTTGGGTTTTTGAGCAGGATAAAGATATTTATATGAGCAATGAAAACATTGAGGTGTAGCCTTTGATTTTTCCTTGGATTTTGAAATAAATTTTTCTTTAGGAAAAGAAACAACAAGTACAAACTGAGAGTTCAAAGTATTTGGTTTTTCATTTTCTTCAGAAGTAGATTCTTCATCAGAATCATAACCAATTCCTCTAGTTCTATTTCTGTTGACACCATAGATCATGGAAGCCATTATGCTTCTATCTAGGCTTCTAGCAAACAATTTTTGGAAAGATTTGTCATACTTCATTATGACATCATTAGAACTTACATAATTTATTGAAAGAATTTCTTCTTCAAGTTTAGAACTCTGCTTTTTAGAGCAAAGTTATTATTTTTTAGTATAGTATTTTCTTCATTTAAAATGGAAAATTCTTTCTTAAACTTGTTGTACGCCTCAGATTCAGATACATGGACTTGTTTCAAATCCTTATATTTATTCTGAAGCTCCTGATATTTTTCCAAAATCTCACCTAAAAATAATTCTAATTTAGAACGAGGGAGTTTAGAAAATACCTATTTAGAATTTGATTTAGATTCTGATTCTAGCTATGACTGAATCTTCTCATCAGAAGCTTTGATGCTTGCCAGCAATGCCATGTTTGCATGTTCTTCATCAGACTTATCTTTTGAAGAATCTGAGTTATCCCATGTAGCCATCAACCCTTTTATATTCCCTTTGAAGACTTTCTTCTTTGGCTTGTCTTTTTTTGAGATTGGGACACTCATTATTGTAATGGCATGGCTCTTTGCATTCAAAGCACATGATGTCTTTGTTTAAACCTGACTTCCTTTATTTAGAAATTGATTAGAAGAGACCACCTATCCTTATGAATCCTCTTACTTTTCCTTTTCTTTTCCTCCAGAGTTGATTAACCATTATGGAGAGAAGAGAAAACTCGTCTTCATCTTCTAATTCTTCTTCTTCTTCGGCTTGAAGAGCTCTAGTTTTTCCGACTTTCTAAAAGATTTCAGAGCCACTATTTTTCCTCTTTTATGAGACTCAT